>JARHVA010006593.1:850000-878888 GCA_037957365.1 Torreya grandis | reverse complement strand
GGTTAAATAGAAACATATCTTATAATCTCTTAACATATTGTTTTCTAAATCCCAAATACAATATACATTTCTACCTTGTTTTATATTAATATAAATAATCATCACTTTTAAATAATAATCAATATTAAAATTGAAGTCATAAATATCACCCACATATGTACTGTAGTACTAAGTATCAACTAAAGAGTCGATGCATAGTCTTTGAAATTGTATAATACAAATTAACAAGGTTTAGCAAAGGTGATTCTATTAATCCAATCATGACATCTCTAAATGGTAATTGATCTTGCCAAAAATCATTCATAGATAGTTGTAAGTTAAATTATCTAAAAATAACTTATATAACCTGCAATACTATGAACATAATGTGAAGAAGTAATGAATATTTTTTTATATTCAGTCACTTCAAACACAAATTCCATACCCATCTTCATTATTTCAATGAGTACCAAATATACATAATTCAAAACTGAACTACATGAATTTAATAAGAAATTTTATTTCACATAACTTTATTTATTCCCCATTGCTATTTAGCTCGACTTATATGAAATGCATTTTTGCTGGAATTTAGAAGAGAGTACTAATACTTATTTTAAATCAAAAACTTCTCTCAAATGCATGGTTCTATCTATAGGCATTATGTATATGCAATTAATATACATAAATCAATTATTTATATGTTACACAATGATATATATATATATATATATATATATATATGTATATATATATATATATATATATATATATATATATATTAGTATGTTTGTGTGTGTGTGTGTTAATAAAGGAACTCTATGAATTCACATCATACATCTATTTAAGCTTAGACATAAATTGAAATTTTAAATAATATGCAATACCACAAATAGTATGCCCAGATACACCATTACAAGGAAGGTCTAAATTAGTAAGAGTCATTTCCAGTCCTATAAACTCATTTATATCAATGGAAAGAGAACAATACATATAATTAAGTACACGATCATACATATCTAAATTTACATGAATTTATTATGAATTTCATGCACTAATTGTCCCAATAAGAATCAAATGAAACACCTTTGTAATTATAATGTATACCCCATAGGGTTCATAAACACATCTAATCACCACATTACTTGATTTTCATTGAGTTCATAAAATATTTTAAAGGAATAAACTAGGACAAGAAACTAGACATAATCTAAAATACAGGATTCATTTTAAAATGAATTCATAGTTTCAAATTCATAGTAAAACACTTTTTCTAGGAGACACTCAGGAACACAAAATATTTTAAAGAGTAATTTCCACATATAAGACCTTGTAAGGAAAACCCAGCCACATGCTTGAGATAAGCCCAACTATAGATAGGTTTCCCTATCCACCCCAACCATCATGTGGAAATGGAATCATGAACTTAGTTTAGACAATATTTTATGATTATATAACACTTTAGTCTTATATACTTGGAAAACTCAGACCTTGGTTGTTCTTCTCAATTATCTACCTTTACCACTTCTAAAATTCTCACATCTGCTCTATCTTTGTGCCTCTTAGCCTATATATCTTATTCCAAATAATATAATACTAATGAACTAGGTCTTCTATCTTTCCTAAAATGATTAAAATGTACTTATCTTCCATCTCTACAATTTTTGAACCTATACCTATTATCCTACTCCTGAGACACTAACATCTAGGTCAGATAGTAGTATCAATGCTATTATTTTGTCTCGGCATAAGTGTATAATGCCTTAAATTTATCCAATTTATAAATGAAACATATCCTAATGGTTAGCATAAGTGATTTACTATCATTTATTTCTCCAAAGGGATTGATATAAATATAATATCAAACCTCATTCATTCCTCACATAACACCTAGAAAAAGACCAAAGAGACCAAGGCAACTTACCAAATTCACTCTATTAAGCATTTAATTAAACAAATCTTCCCTATTTCCATATTAGTCATAGGTATAGCACGTCTATAGGTCTAAATTACTAAATGGATATCCTAAGATCCCAATTTTCCAAGTTACAAGCTAGGTCACTGTTGTACTTACTATTAAATGTGGAGTTTATTTCACCCCTAAGGTTAAAATAAAGTTAACAAGGTAATTTTAACATGCATTTATTTAATTTTAAAAATATGAGAAGAATTTTTAGTGTGATAATCACTTCCCACATTTTTTTCATTATTTATTGAGAAATAAGTGTGATTTAAAGAGGTTGAGAGAATTAGGGGTTTATATTTTATCTAGTTGGTCAAAACCTCCCTTATTTTGTGTTATTTTGATGGAGATATGCATTATCACCAAGGTATGGCATTTTTTTTAAATATTATAAATAGGGGTGAGGGTAAACACATTGTAATTATGTTTTTCATCTTAGTTTGAGCTCTGCTTTCTCTCTGTGGTTAGTGTGATTAGTTTTGAGGTGTAGCTTTGCATCTTACAAATTCTAATGTGAATTTGGGCTAGAGAAAATTATCTTTGTGAGAGGTTTCTTGTTTAGATTTGTTTTACTCTTGTTTATAATATCATTTATATCCTCTTGGTGGGTTTAGCCCACATTGGGTGAACCACCTTATATCAGTGTTATGTGTGTATTTACTTAGATCTAAATTTTCCTTCCATATTTATTTGTTGTGATTCTGGTGAATGATTTTTATGTTGTATATTATTTCATAATTAATTTAATTTTAATCACTTATTCATAACAACTAGTATCAAATCTATCTTTAATGGTTTTGTTAAAGTCATGAATTATAGGGAAAGATATTAGCTTGAGTGGGAGCTATGGAAAATAATGGCAGATCTAAAGTAAAATAATTCAATGGGTAAAATTTTATATTGTGGAAGATGTAGATGGAGGATTACTTATTTCAGAAGGATCTTCATCTCCCTTTGATGGGAAAAATAAGCCAACCTTTACTTATAAATCAAGAAAATTATAATTTTCTCAATAAGAAATCACTAGGAGCCATATGATTGTGCCTTGCATCTTTGGTTGCCTTAAATATTTTAGAGGAGATGACCACATTTGGTCTGATGAAAAAAATTAGGGAAGTTATATGAAAAACCCTCTACCTCTAATAGACTATTTTTGATGAAAAGGTTATTTTAATATGAAAATGTCTAAAAAATGGTTCTGTAGCTGATCATTTGAATGATTTTAATATGGTTGTGAGTATTCTAACTTTTATTGGTATTAAATTTGAAGATGAAGTTAAGGCTTTATTGATTTTGTGATCCTTACCTGATAGTTGGGATAGCTTGGTTATGGTTGTGAGTAATGCCATCCCTACTAAGGGAAGTTTAAAGTTTGAGGATGTTATAGGTGTGATTCTTAGTGAGGATATACAAAGGAAGAGCACCAGGGAATCATCTTTAGAGAATGATTTAATTGTGGAGACTAGAGAGAGACAAAAGGATAGAAGTAAAGGAAACCATGGAAATTCAAAGGGTCAAGGAAGATCTAAATATAGAACCAAGATGGTGTGTTGGCACTGTGGGAAAATTGGACACACAAAGAATGAATGTTGGGAACTTCAGGACAAGAAGACCAAACATGAGGAGACTAAAGAGCTAAATATGATAGCAGGTAATGTTAGTCAGGATGCTTTAATTATTTTCTTGGGTAATGTTTCTAAATCTTAAGTATTGGATTTAGGGGCTTCTTTTCATGCCACCCCACATAGGCGTCATTTTATTGATTATGTTAAAGGAGATTTTGGACATGTTTATCTTGGTGATGATAAACCATGCAGTATAATAGGGAAAGGTTGTGTTTAGATAAATATGCAAAATGGGAACACATAGCTACTAAAGGATGTCATACATGTCCCACAACTAAGGCAAAATTTAATATCAATAGGCCAATTGGATAGTGAAGGCTATTCAGTGATGTTTTTAGAAGACTCTTGGAAAGTTACTAAGGGTGATCTTGTGATTAAAAGAGGTAAGAATTTGGTACTCTATATTTTAAAAGTAGTGCTAATCATTGTAATTTAATTTTTACAGATGGAGATGTAACTTTGTGGCACTATAGGTTTAGTCATATGATCTAGAAGGGCATGGAAATATTGAAAGACAAGTTACCTAGATTGAAACAAGTTGATTTGGAATTTTGTGATGATTGTGTGTACAGGAAGCAAAATCAAGTTAAGTTATTAAGGGTTAGGCCTACAAAGAAGGAAAATAAGTTAGAGTTGGTTAACTTAGATGTATGGGGGCCAACTCAGGTATCTTCTATTGGTGGTTCAAATTATTATGTTACATTTATTGATGATGTAACTATAAAGTTTCAGTTTATTTCATTAAGAAAAAATATGATGTGTTTGAAACATTCAAGAGATGGAAAACTTTAGTTGAGAATGAAACAGGTCTCAAGTTGAAATGTCTCAGGTTGGATAATAGAGGTGATTATTTTAGTAAAGTTTTTGATGATTATTGTTCATATAATGGAATTTTTAGGCAAAAGATAGTTCTAGGGACACCATAGGAGAATGGAGTGTCAAAGAGGATGAATAGGATAATCAGGGAGCATGCTAGGAGCATGAGGTTACATGCATGGCTACCCCTAATGTTTTGGGTAGAATTAGTTAGCATAGTGATATATATAATTAATAGAGGACATTCAATGATTTTGGATGGAGGCATACCTAAGGAAGCTTGGTTTGGTAAGAAAGTTAATTATTATTTTCTTAGGGTCTTTGGATGTGAGGCATTGGTTCATGTTCCCAAGAAGGATAGGACCAAGTTATAGGCTAAGTCTAAGAGATACACCTTTATTGGTTATGGTGATAATGACTTTAGTTTCTAAGTTTGGAGTCTTAGAGACAAGAAAAAAATTTAGTCTAGGAATGTTATCTTTAAAGAAAAATTAATGTCTAAGGATCAGTTTTAGGAATGGGAACAAAAATAGTACATAGTGTTAGATGATATTATGAATGGTAAAGTGTCCAAGGAGACAATTTAAGACCCTCTGACATAGGAACCCCAAAATCTTTTAGTAAGTAGGTTTCTTAAGGTAAGAAAAGCTCCTAAATGTTTTTCCCCATATTTGAGTTATATGTTACTTACTGATAGTGGAGAACTAGAATGTTTTGAGGAAGTAATGTAGGTGAATACTAGGAAGAAGTGGGAGAAATCCATGGAAGAAGAACATATTTCTCTCATGGAGAACCAGATGTGGGATTTGGTGAAGCTCCCCAAGGGCAAGAGAGCATTACAGAACAAGTGGGTATACAAAATCAAAGAAGAAGATGGAGGAAGGAAAAGGTACAAGGCCCGTTTGGTGGTCAAGGGGTTTGTACAAAATAAAGGTATTGATTTTGATGAGATTTTTTCTCCTGTTGTTAAAATGACTTCTATTAGAACTATGTTTGGTATAGTTACAGTAGAGTATTTGCATTTATAACAATTAGATGTGAATACTGCATTCCTTCATGGTGATTTTGAGGAAGAATTATATATGGAATAACCATAGGGTTATGGGATCAAAGGAAAGGAGAAATTGGTGTGCAAACTAAAGAAGAGATTGTATGGCTTGAAACAAGCTCCACAGTAATGGTATAATAATTTTGACAATTGTATGTTGGAACAAGGTTACTCCAAGTGTCATTCTAACCATTGTGTGTATGTCAAGAGATTTGAGGATGGTAATTATACTATTATATGTTTGTATGTAGATGACATGTTGGTTATAGGAAAGAACATGCAATAGATTCAAGTACTCAAGAAGTAGCTTGGTGATTATTTTTCTATGAAGGATTTGATCCTTGGTATGAATATAAATCAAGACAAGAAGGAGAAAAATAAGATCTCATTCTAGGAAGATTATGTGAAGAAATTTTTGGAGAGGTTTAGTATGAAATATGTTAAGCCAGTTGGGACTCCTTTGGTAGGCCATTTTAGATTATCAAAGGAGCAGTGTCCATAGATAAAAGAAGAAAAGCTAAAGATATCCAAAGTACCTTACTCATCAATAGTTGGTAGTCTGATGTATGTTATGGTTTATACTAAGCCAGATATTGTCCATGCATTGGGAGTAGTAAGTAGGTACATGAGTAATCTAGGTTATGAACACTAGCAAGCAATAAAATGGGTTCTTTGATATTTGAGAGGAACCATGGGTATAGCATTATGTTTTAGTGGATTGGATGCCACTTTACGTGGTTATGTGGACTTAGATATGGTTGTGGATGTTGATAGCAGGAGGCATACAAAATGTTATGTATTTACTATCAAGAATATAGTGGTTAGTTGGATTTCCCAGATATAGAATATTACGGCTTTATCAACCATAGAGGCTAAGTATGTTGTTGCTATAGAAGCTAAGTATGTTGTTACTAAATGATTTGGGGTATAATTAGGAAGTTGGGGGACTACATGTGATAGTCAGAGTGCTATACATTTAACCAATAACTCCAGTTTCCTCTCAAGGACAAAGCACATATAGTTGTGGTATCATTTCATCATGACAGCTTTGGAAGAAAACATGGTGAAGCTAGAGAAGATACATGCGAGCCAGAATCCTACGAATATGTTGAACAAGGTAGTCACATTGGAGAAGTTGAGGTTATGTTTAAATTTGATTTTTATACATGAAGATCATGGATTTGTGTCAAATTTTGTTAAAGGGGAAACAGACTCCAAGTGGGAAATTGTTAAATGTGGAGTTTGTTTCACCCCTAAGGTTAAAATAAACTTAACAGGGTAATTTTAACATGTATTTATTTACTTTTACAAATGTGGGGTGAATTTTTTAGTGTGATAATAAATTCAAACATTTGTGGCATTATTTATGGAGAAATAAGTGTGATTTAAAGAGGTTGAGAGAATTAGGGGATTATATGTTATCCAGTTGGTTAAAACCTCCCTTATTTTATGTCATTTTGGTGGGGATATGGCTTATCACCAAGGTATGGAATTTTTTTAAAAGAGTATAAATATGGGTGAGGTGAAACACATTGTAATTGTGTTTTGCATCTCAGTTTGAGCTCTACTTTCTCTCTATGGTCAGTGTAATCAATTTTAAGGTGTAGTTTTGCATCTCATAAATTCTAGTGTGAATTTAGGCTAGATAAAATTATCTTTGTGAGAGGTTTCTTGTTTAGAGTTTTTTTACTCTTTTTTATAATATTATTGAGATCCTCTTGGTGGATATATCCCACATTTGGTGAACCATGTTATATCATTATTATGTGTTTATTTCTTAGATCTAAAGTTTTCTTCCATATGTCTCTGTTGTTGTGATTCTAAGCAATGTTTTTTGTGTTGCATATTATTGCATAATTAATTAATTTTAATCACTTATTCCTAACACTTAATTTTCACAAATTACATGATTCACACACAATCCAACATCTAGTGGATAACTATAATAGCTTGAGGCCATATTTAGAGTATTGCATATGTAGGTAGCATCCTTTGATAATGGGGTCATTAGGGTCATCTCGACACTATGTGCCTACTAACCCATTTTCCCCAAGGTCACTTTGAAGATTAAAAGCTAGGGTTTTTCCATTTCATAAATAATGACTATCCATGACCTAGACCTGAATGCACCAAATCAAAGGCAAAGTAAAACCTAGAATCATCAAATTGGTCACATCTTGTTTCAATAGATATTCCATACAAGACATTAGTGTTGAACCTAGACAATACTATTGAAATAATTATCCTAGTCTACTATTACTTTCTAGAGAGATAGAGACATCAAATCTAGAATTTGGTGACTATTCAATAATCTACTTCTTACCTATTTTTAGCTTGTTATATATCTATAAATGCATTAGTATCATAATAATATAAGTACTTCACTTCTTTGTCATTTTTTTATCTAGCATATTTGTACTTTCCATATATAGACTATCTTAGTATAATAAATTTAGTGTATTCTTATATTTGAGTTTAGAATCTAATTGTCATGCTATAGATATGATTATCACCCTTATTCCATTTCATTTATATATACCCCTTTAATGCAATCTAGATAACACCAACCTATATTTATCCATTTTGGAGTTAAGCATTTGGTGAACTTGATCTTCGAACATCAAACCCTGGGTCGCTTAGGGTATTCTATTTTTTTTGTTATTGATCCTTAAATTGTTATATATTATCTAATCATATTTTCCATGGATATTTCTATTAATTATTTCATGGTCCAATACCTTGTAGTAGTTATTAATTGTTACATCTCATGCCTAATTAACTCATTTACATCTATAAGGGATGCCAACCTGCATTCTTGCAAGCTCCTCCCTATTATAATATTTACAATAAGAGGGTTTAAAGTTGCAAACAACCCTTAGTATCTCTTAAAAATTCCTTTTGTAATGCCACAAAAATAGAACCTAAGGGAAATGACATTATCGACCAATTAAGTAATATGCCTACAAAGATTTCAATCCTTGAGCTCCTAAAGTAATCTACTATTTATAAGGATATCCTATATGAATAATTCCATGAAACATAAGTTCAAACTAACATTGAGCCTATTTATTTTATAGATATCATGAAATATCTCAATAACTACAACAAACTTATTACTTTTGATACAACAAATTTACCATCTAAAGATATTATTGACAAAAATTTGCCTTTGTTCATACAAGTCATAATACAAAGAAAATGTATCAAAAGAGTTTTTATTGATAATGGATACAACTTAAACATTTTTATCATATAATTCCTATTCACTCTAGGTGTTAACCTAAATCTTATTCAAAAAATAGTTATGCAAATAAAAAGGTTTGATAAATAACAAATCCCTTTGGTTGGTCAAATTAACTAAATATTACCATGGGTCCTTGTACATTACCAAATTTGTGACAAATTATGTCAAATGACTTGAACTATAAAATTATATTGGGATAGTCTTGGATACATAAAATATATGTGATTCTTTCTACATTACATGCATGATTAGAATTTTGTCATTAGGGAATCGTTTACACATGTCTAGTAGATGTTAATCCCTTCAAACACTATGTAATGCTCCAACAAATAGATAATAGTAAACCACAACACTCTGAATATAAGTCCGAAATTGACACACTAGTACAATAACCTAATCAAACTATACCATCCAAGGTGACAAAAATATAATTTACACTTTTACCTGAGTCCCCAACTTCAATACTTTAATGGTTAATAGATTACGAGCTTATATCTCTCCCTCTTCGTATCGAGGTTGATATGATTTGACTTCTTCCTAAATGATATGATGTGAATGCTTATTATTATTATTATTATTATTATCATTAAGGCCTACGACTTCTATAAATAGATGTTTTACCTTGAAACACAAGATCTAAAATATTATTGATGATGAAAAACTTACATTTGAGGATCCTTCAAAGGAATTAAGTTCACAACAACCCAAAAATCATCCGTCAACAAGACTTAACTATTACATTATACATGGGTAGTGATTATTCTAGGCATAACCATATTTATCTTACATAAACCAAAACCATTTTCCATATAAAGCATTTTCAGCAACTTGGTTTTAACCTGTAAGACTTACAAAAGAAGGTCACTTGGAAAGACTCCTCAGGAAACATAACAATACCAATCACTTGTGTTCCTAAAGTAATTAAAACATGTTTCTGGGTTATACCTACCACATCTCCATATTCAATTACACTAGGAACCCTTTGGCTATACCAAATGGAAGCAAAAAATGATCCAAATCAGCAAGGTATTTCCTTTCCTCACAAAGGAAAATTAATACATATTTCAAATGGTAACATTATATCTTCTACTACACATGTAAAATGTGAGGAACATAATATGTACCTTTTCAACATATGAAATCATGATTCAAATAGTGTAAAATATCTAACTTAATGTTGTAATATTCATAGTGTGGGAGATACCTATGAATATATATTAGATGAAATCATAGATTAGTCTATTCAAAATTTCCAAAAATACAAATTTATATATACAAAAACATTCAAAACTCCAAAAACACTTTTAGCACTTACATGTTCTATTTTTCCTTGGCATCCATGTGTTACTTTATTGATGGATGGCATACTTAGTTACTCTTATATACACATATGTGTCACACTTCTACTTGAGTATAATGCATGCATACATAGATTCATGATACATTCATATTTCAGATGTTGGACTATCCATCTACTCATGTCATATGGACATTAGAGGCATCTATTTCTTTGATATTGATACACATAGCTTATATGATTCAATGATCATTCTATATAATCATGTTTGAGCTTACATATGTACTTATACAAGCCTATTATGCATGATTATATCTTACATAAGGTACTTGATATGATATGCAATTGACATATTTTTCCTAGCACATTGGATCCATGGGATACTATGACATGTTTATGTTGGTTTCTTATACTTTACTTTATGCACTTCTTTGAGTGTCTTGTATTCATTTTTTGAGCATTTGAATATGCTTCTTTGATTCTTGCTCTTATGCCTATGTACAATTTCATTGACATTTTCATATGTCATTATTTATTTTATGGACATTTGAATCTATCATTATTATTTTTATGGTCATCTAACTAATTAATGTCCCTTCAATTGATCAAAATTTGAGCATGCCCCTTGTTTTTAGTTTCCTTAGACCAGTGCCTTTTGACTTGATTTTGAGTGTTCTTATGTGTGTGTTGGTTTTATTGTTGATCTTATATTATTAATATCTAGATGTTTCCATGATATTTATCATGTATCTTAGGCCTACATATAATCACATTGGTTCTATGTGCTTTAATGATACATTTACCTAGACATATTCCCTTCTATATGTTGCATGGTTTCATTCATAGATTATACAATTGTCTTATCCCTTATAAGGTGAGGTAACTACCAGTTCCTATCTTTCCATCACCTCAAAGGAGGGAATATTAATGGGTACATGTCATAGAGACATGATATCCATACTCGACATAATTTTTAGGTTCAATAGGGCATGTTATATGGACACGGATTCCAGACATTCATAGTTTCCAAATTTAATAGGGACATGCTTTAGAAGCATGTTCTCCACATTCATTAAATATGGTACGTATATCAGTTTTTTGATTCAATGGGATCATGTCATATGTACATGGCTTCCACATATTCATAGTTTCCAAATTATGTGGGGGCATGCTTTGGAAGCATGATCTCCACAATCATTTAGTATGGTCTTTATATTAGCTCTCAAATTTAGTGGGGGCATGCTTTGGAAGAATATTCTCCACACCTATTAAATATTAAGCACCTCCAATTTATATTAGGGAGATGTTTTAGAAACATGTACTCCACATTGTTACTTATATCAGTTTTCATATTTCTCCATATATATTGAGGGAATGCTTTAGAAGTATGTTCTCCATACACAATTATCCGAATTGGCCAAAACACATAATATATGATTCAAATTCATCGTTATGGTAGAATTATATAAATTGGTACTATTGTTACATATTTTTAGCATGAGAAATATATAAGGTTCATATGTTATGAAACATGTGCCTTGTATTGATAAATCTAAATTAGTTTTAGATTCTAAAACTCCTTTATAGATTGTTACCATATCATGAATTTGTGTTGTATTGATATCTCATGGACTTTTATAGACTTTTATTGAGACAATATACTACAGTAGTTGGTTCACATTTTGGTATGATTGAGGTGATAAAATCACTTAATCATGCCAATTTTTTAGGTTGGACTTGATCATCTAGCCTCACCAGGTTATAAGTATCATTGAGTTGCATAATTGATGTAATCTCTATTGCCAAGTGGAAACTTGCTTTTTACTCAAAAATTGGGGCATGTGACTTCCAATCTCTCTCTATCTCCTTATATATATTCATTTTAAATAATTATCTATATTTATCCTAATCTCAATTTTTAGAGCCTTATAATGATACATATTTTACAAAACAACTTGCCAATAGGCAAGGCATTTACATCGACACACATGTGTACTTATAAACTTTTCTCTTTCAATTTCAATATATTTAAAGTAATTTAAATCTATATTATATGCACTAATTTTATATTGTAGCATGATCTTAATTATAGGTCACTCACTAGCAAAGCACTCAAGTTAGGCACCACAAAGATAAGGTGTGCATACACACCCAGGTACACATTGATTTCATTTAAACTAGAAATGTAATTACTAGATTAAAGGGGGGAATGTAAATGATATTTGTGATTATATATCATCTTAGTCTTTTACACTTGGAAAACTTGGACTGTAATTATTCCTCTTAGTTATCTACCTTTTTTGCTTCCACAAATCTTGCATCTCGTTTATACCTATACCTCTTGGCCTATATATGTTAGTCCAACTAGTAATATATTGATCACCCAGGTCTTCTATCTTACCTAGAATGCTTAAAATGTACTTATATTCCATCTTTACAAGTTCTAAGCATGTACCTATTCTCTTTCTCTTAGGACACTAATGATTAAGTCAAATAGTGGTGTCAATGTTACTTCATGTCCTGACATAAGTGTCTAGTGCCCTAAAGACATCCAATTTTCAAATGAAATGTATCCTAATGGTTAGCCTAATTTCTTTAATGTGATTTATTTTTCCAAATGTATTGATATAAATACAAGATCAACCCTCATTCATTCTTCACCTAACAATACTTAAAAAAATATTAAAGAGACCAAAGTAACTTATTAAAATCACTCTATCAAGAATTCAATCAAAAAAACCTTCTTTATTTCCATACTAGTCATAGGTACAACACATCTAGAGGTTTGAAGTACTAAAGGATCATCCCACGTATCCAATTTTCCAAGTTAAAAGATAGGTCACTATTTTACTTATTTTTCACACATTACATGATTCACACACAAGCCAACATGTAGGGGAGAACTATTATAAATAAAATTTAAACCCTAAGGAGGGCTACTCTAGCCTCCTTAAATTTGATGTAGCATTAAAACACATCATATGTTATGGTTGATAATTATTAGAGGTAAGTCTCTAGATTGAAGGGCTAGCTCTCTTACACAACACCTACCATTAACCACTAACCTATTTGTTTTGAAGGAAAAGGGATAGAATGAGATAAAAACTAATCCAATAGAGGTGATACACCATAAAAAACTCCATATCCTAATTGAATATGTACTATTAAATAACAACTACAAATCTAATATCAAACTCACAATTTTCCTAACACAATACTTCACTATGACAATAGAATACAAAGTACTTATCAAGGGAAATGCTCAAAAGGTATAATAATAGAACATAATAACCATCTTATGCACTTAAAATCATACAAATATATTAATTACACTTCATAATACCTACTAAAAATTAAATTACTCACACTAAGCATGAAAGAGATAGATAAGTTCAAGGAAAGAGAACTATCACTTGCTATTCATTAATGAGCCACTTCACACACTTGTGTGAGAATTTGAGAAACTAAAACTAGTTTGAATATTTATTTTAGAGGAAAAATCAGTATTTAATTCATTAGGGTTTCACCATACCAAATTTTTGATGTCTTACAAGGCCAAAAGTGACAATGTATATAGAGAAATGAGGAAGAAAGAGAGGGGGGTGTAGAGGAAGGAGATTGCCAAGTGACCACATGAGAGTTAAAAATAATAAGGGTATATAAATTGTTTAAACATGTCCTTAAGTACATGTGTCTCTCCTTTTAATATTCTCCATCATCCAAATGGTGTAGGAGTTAGGAACTCATCTTGACACGTTGGTCATCTCCTTGAAAACTACCCTTGTTTGCATAAGAAGAGTGACAAATGGACTTATTCATCATCAATTCACCATGAAATACTCTCATACATATTATTTGTTACCTATCATGAATTTATACATTCCTTTGGTATGAAATTTTAGTGGAAATCATCATTCATATGCTTAGGTGTCTAGAAACCCCTTCATCTCCCATGCCTAGCCTTATCCAAATGGATCAAAACTTGACTTCAAATTCATCAAGGAATTATCTCTCCATGAAATTAATTAAAATAACTTATAAAACCTGAATCAATCCATATTAGTTCATGAAACAACTCTAAAGACTCTATTTTTCTTTGCAATATCTCATTATGCCTCTTTTCCCTGTAGCCCTAAAATCATGTAAACCTCCTTGTTTATATAAGTGTATAGATGGTACTAAAAATATAAGTATATTTTTGAAGACATAGTATGTATTTACAACTTCATGCCAAGTTTTAGTTCCTAAGAGTGAGTGTAAGTATGTTTTTATTATTGTTTTCTTCTTCCAATTAAACCTCAATTAGACCTCCTTACTTAGAAGATTAATTTTCTAATATATATCCATCCCAAACATTTGATACCAAAAAAAATCATGTGATTCACTTTACCTATCCTGTCACCAACCTCTATGACAAATTTGATCTCATGAGACCCTATATAAGTATAATAATTATGAAATGGTCTTGAAACATAGTCTCATTTTAAGCCTATTAAAGACTACCTTGAAAAATAAGGTTTGTTTAATAACTTCCAAGATATCATGTACAAATTTTTAGGCTTGAATAGGTGTAATACATCAAAATTGACCTATTCAAATAGTTTTCAAGTGTCTAACTATCTAAAACCCTATAAAACACTAAGACACCTTGTAAAATAGGGCATTTAATGCAATCCATATAGATGAAGTACATGGTTGGAACCTAATTGGAGTATACAACAATTTTAAGGAGGTTATAGGATCAAACTATGTCATCTCATGTGATTTGGAGACCGACCTTCCATATTAGGTCTTTACTAGAGTTTTAGGAGGGTTTAAAGTGACTTTGGTTCTTAATGATTGTTCATAAGCCATGGGCCTTCAATCCCTAAACCAATGCCAAAATTTTCAAGTGCATAACCCTCCTCAACTTTCCCCAAGGGCTTAGGTTCCCATGCATCATATCCATATAGTTGTGAGTTCAATAAGTTAACTCTTAGATTAGAAATATGCCATTGGAGAGGGGTCTAAATTTTTAAGCATTATTCATGTAGATTAGAGGTATAATTCAAAAATTAATTCCAAAATATTGAAGTTTTAGAACCTAGTTACTCTCTATTAAATTCATTTTCTTTCATGCACAAGTTCATGGCTTCATAGAGCAAGAAAATATTGGCCTTTAGATAATAGTTATGCATGAAAAGAGCTCGAAGAGGTCTTAAGGCCAAATTGGAACTTTTCTTACCTTCACATGAATTTTGATGGTATTTTATGGTCTATTACAACATTATAAAATTTCCAAATTACTTATATATACATTTCACTTTCATTAGACCATCCTCTTCATGATTGTTCTTGTAGGTCTAGCTATGTGGTGTTTGGTTCTACATGCCTAGATAGGGTTTTTAACTTTTTTCCTTCTATTTTTAGGTATAATGACTAAATGGAGGTTGTAAAAAAATTTATAGAATCATCTTCATTACTTTATTATTCATAAAAATCTCCTATCTTCATTCTAAACAAGCAGTCTTATCTTGGCAAGGCAGGTAGGCCTATAGCTTCATTGGATGTGTGTATGCATGGTTTGAGTGGCCCCTATTTGGTCATTTTCCTCTAAAAATTTTCCTTGTTCACTTTTAATTTCAATTAAATCTTATAATTTTTTAATCTATTTTTCAAAACCCAAACCAATCACTATGCATTTTGTCTTTTTTTCAAGCCTATAACTAGCCTACTTACTAAAGCAACCTATAGGTGGTCATAGGATAGTCTGAGTATAGTTTTAGGACTTCAATTGACAATACTTAAATATTTAAATGACTTTTTTTTAATATTGAGAGTTTATATCCTTTTAAATTATCCTAAAACACTTCACTTCACAAACACATTCATGTTTAGGACCATCTTCTCAAATTGTGGTTATAGGTGGTCATTAGAGAAAGTTTGACCTGAGTTTAAGAATTGGTCTTCTCACTCCATCATGTCACCTTGAAATAATTAAAACATCATTTAAACTTAACTTCCACTATCTCACAAGGTTAATTATCTCCTTAATATTGTTATACAAACCTTTCTCTTTCTTGTTTTGAACTTAGACCTATGCATGAGTATTAGCCTATAGACTCTTTTAGTGTTTTGACCTTAGTCACTTTAGTATTCACTTGGATCTCAACTAACTAAGATATATTCATGGGTATATTCATTCATTATAAACTATATGGATTCATGTTTCAAACCTATTCTTCTTAGCATAAACAAATGTTTTTTTGTCCAAAAGAGGACCTACAGGTTTGTAACCTATAGGTCTTCATTTTCCCTACATTGACTACTAGAGAACAAACAACTCCTTGAGTTTTTAAGTTTGGATATTTTATCAAGTTTTTCAAATTAATTATCACCCTATATGATCTTTATACTTCTTAATAACACCAGATAAGTCTCAAATTCTATCATTTGTATATGCAGGCCTTTACTTATATAGTTAGTTCATGTACAAGGCTTTGTATGAGAGCTAAAGTATATACACTCATCCATGTTTATTTTGATGATGGAAGTGGAGCCTATCAGGGTGAAATTAATGTTTTAATTGGATTACCATATCTTATCTAGTGCTTGAACATACTCAACATGGAACTTATACTCCATGAATGGTTGTTTATAGGTTTGTGGACCTATGAGTGACTGAAACACCTTATGGCCTTATTTGAGAGTACAATTAAATCTCACTTATTATTACCTTGAACTTATAATCCTTATCCATATTACTATCTCATGCTATATTGGTTTCTTAGTACCACTTGGGCCAATATTGGTACTCAGATATGTAGAATACCATTGATGCACAAACCATGTTTTTCAAAGAGAAAAACACTTGGAAAATGTATACAAGGATAAAATTAAAAGAGAGATCACATGAATGTTATTAAATTGAGATAAAATTAATTAAATTTGAGGCACTTGGAACTTTTTAAAGTGACAAACATCATAAACCAACCAAAAATGTTTGCAGCTAGAATGATATATTCCATATACTTGAGACACTTTTCTCCTTGATGAAGGCACTTTATGAGGATTATATGGTTGATGAAACTATAATTTAAATTAATATTTTGACCTATAAAAACATCCCAAAAAAAAAATCTCCTCCATCAAATTCTGGCATGAATAAATAGGAGCAAAATCAAACCCTGCATGAATGTACAAAGCATAGTGACCTATTATCACTCCTAATGATTTTACATAAAGGAGAGGCCATGAAACTAAAAACTAGTGCCACTAAATTGAATATAATTAGGACCCAAAACATTTTCCAAAGTTTTAGCTTCCAAATTTTTCTCTTCTAGCCATACCATGCATTTGAATTTTGCCTTTCTAAGCTTGTGAAGGCAATGATAGAGGGGATAGAGAGCTGTATAATTCTATATGACCTAAAACTTTATCCCAAGATTTAATATAAATTTTATAAGTCCAATATATTATATAAAACCACTTTCACTACAATTTGATCTTATAAGGTCGTACAAGTGCCCAAAACACTTCACTTCATAAACACACACCTATTTAAGACCGCCTTCTCAAATTATGGTTGTAGGTGCTCATTAGAGAAAGTTTGACATGAGCTTAAGAATTGGTATTATCACTCCATCATGTCACCTTTAAATCATTTAAACCTCATGTAAACTTCACTTCCACTATCTCACAAGGTTCATTAGCTCCTTAATAGTGTTATACAAACCTTTCTCTTTCTTATTTTGAACTCAGACTTGTGCATGAGTATTAGCCTGTAGACTCCTTTAGTGTTTTTAACTTAGTCACTTCAGTCCTCTCTTATATCTCAACTAAATAAGACATCTTCATGGGTCTATGCAATCATTCTATACTATATGGAGTCATGTTTCATACATATTCTTCTTGGCATAAACAAATGTTTTTAATCCAAAAGAGGACCTACATGTCTGTAACCTGTAGGTCTTCATTTTCCCTAAATTAACTAATAGATAAAAACCAAATCCTTGAGTTTTAAATTTTGGATATTGTATCAAATCTTTCCAATTCATTATCACCCTATATGGTCTTTAGACTTCTTAATAACAATAAACAAGTCTTAAATTCTATCATTTATATATACAGGCCTTATATAGTTAGTTCATGTAAAAGGCTTTGTATGAGAGATAAAGTCTATACACTCATCCATGTCTATTTTTATGATGGTAGTGGAGTATATCAAGGTGAAAATAATGTTTTAATGGGATTAACATATCTTATCTATTTCTTGAACATACTCAACATGGAACTTATACTCCATGAATAGTCATTTATAGGTTTGTAGACCTATGAGTGACTGAAACACCTTATGGCCTTGTTTAAGAGTAAAATTAGATCTCACTTATTATTACCTTAAATTTCTAATCCTTATAAATGGTACTCTCTCATGCTATATTGGTTTCTTATTAACACTTGGGCCAATATTGGTACTCAGACATGTAAAATACAATTGATGCATAGACCATGTTTTTCAAAGATAAAAACACTTGGAGAATGTATAAAAAGATCACATTAAAAGGTATACCACATTAATTTTATTAAATTGAGATATCATTAATGAAATTTGAGGCACTTATAACTTTTGAAAGTTACAAACATCATAAACCAACCAAAAATGCTTGCAGCTAGAATGATATATTCCATACACTTGAGACATTTTTATCCTTGATGAACAAACTTCATGAATCTTATTTGGTTGATGAAACTATAATTTAAATAAATATTTTTACCTTTGAAAACATCCCAAAAAAACATTCTCCTCCATCAAATTCTGGCGTGAAGAAATAGGAGCAAAATCAAACCATGTTTAAATGTACAAGGCATAGTGACCTATTATCACTCCTAATGATTTTTAATAAAGGAGAGGTGATAAATATACAAACCAATTCCACTAAATTTAATCTAATTATTACCCAAAACATTTCCCAAAGTTTTAGCTTCCAACTTTTTCTCTTCTAGCTATACCATGCATTTGAATTTTGCCTTTCTAAGCTTGTAAAGGCAATGATGGAGGGGAGAGAGAGCTATATACATATATACGACCTAAAAATTGATCCAAATATTTAATATAACTTTTTAAAGTCTAATATACTCTCTAAAACCATTTTCACTTGTAAGTTGATCTTACAAGGTTGTAAAAGTGCCCGAAAGTGCCTGTAAAGGAGTATTTTACTTAGTATAGGAATTGAACTACAAATTTCATCAGGTTCTGACTATCTATGACCCTTCTATGACATAAGGTATTTTTTTAATCTTAAATTTTTTCCATTAAGGGTGGTACATACCATTCCTCAAAATTAAGCCAAAGGTGACCAAAATGACTTATGGTGTATATCAACATTATAAGAGGTTAATACATGATAATATATATTTTAATACATAACAAACACGTCATATAATGACTAAAAATCATGACATGATCTTAACCACACTTTAAAACACCATGACTCATAAAATACCCCTAGGATTAGATAAGTACACATGGGAACAAACCTCAAACAATGCTAGATAAAGACCAATATGACCACATGGAGACCATTTTGAAAATATTATAAGACATTACAAGACCATATATAAGTTTTAATACCCTATTCAAATTTTCAATCTATAGGGGTTGACCATTTTTTATTTGGGGTCAAAAATTGGTCAATAATATTACATTAGTTTGAATCCATCTTCAGAGTATTGCTTATGTAGGTAGTGTCCTTTGACAGTGGGTTCATTTGGGTCAACTCAACACCATGTGCCCACTAACCCATATTTCCCCAAGGTCACATTGAAGATGAAAAGCTAGGGTTTATCTATTTTAAAATCAATAATTATCCATGACCCATATTTGAATGCACCAGATTGAAGGTGAAGCAAAACCCAAAAGCATCCAGGCGGTTATATCCTATTTCAATAGATATTTTGTATAAGACATTAGTGTCAACATAGACAATAGAATCGATGCAACCACCCTAGGATGATGTTATTATCTAGAGATAGAGAGGCATCAAATCTAAAATCTGATAACTATTCTAAATTTTACTTCCCACCTACTTTCAACCTATTCTAAATCTAAAACTCCATTGACATTAGAATAATCTAAGTACTTCACCTCTTTATCATTTCTATATCTAGCATAGTTGTACTTTACATAATTAGACTATCTCAACAAATTAAATTTAGTGTATCCTTAAATCTAAGTTTAACATCTAATTGGTCTAATATATATCTAATTCTCACCCTTATGCCATTTCATTTATATATATGCTTTAAATGCAATCTTAATGACACCAACTTGGATTTCATCATTTTAGGGTTAAACTCCCAGAAACTACATTATGAAACTCAAATAATTTACAATAGTAATGCAATAATGTCCGACCAATTTTTCAATATTACCAAAGGTAAGGCTTCCTAAACAACTTAAACTAACAAGGTTTTACATTAATATTCTAAAAACATAATAACACAAAACACCCAAATTAGGGTTTACATGAAACAAAGCACAAACCAAAAAATAGTGTTGACTAAATAACTGACAAACCACTAAATTTCATTTTCAATTTTACACATTTCCATCTAAGGGTGAGTAAAAATTACAATCTAAACCTATTAGGTATCCTCAACTGAATACAAACCCATTAACTAATTTCCAAACTTATTCAAGTATCTCTATTTCCAAGCCATAAATAATGTTTATAATCAAAGAATGCATGCACTCATTACCATGTTGTAATCTTTAAAAAAATATAGTATCACTTACTTTATTTATACAAATAAATGATACTAGGAAAAGCTCAATTGGCATGTACTTTCCTTCCTTATTTATTTCTTCTCCACCATCCCCTACCTCTTTTCTTCCTTCTCACCTAATACCTCATGGTAGTGGTAGTTACATTCCGTAAAACCCCAAGTTCTATTTAATGAAAATCTCAATTTTCCACTTACATTATTCATGAAAACTCCAAGTTTAGAATTTAACTTCAACATTATAGAGTTCTAATTATTAAACCCTACCCTTGTGTATGTCTTCATGCAAAAATGCATAGAGATTTTTTTCAAAAATAAACACAACCCTAATCTATAATTTCCAAAAATAACTAAATAACATCATTACCATGGTCTTTAAGTGTTCAAATTAATCACCAACTATCCAAGTCCCATGTCAAAATACTAATTTCATATGTTATGTGGTCTCATGACCCAATTCCTTTGATGATTTAGGGTTATAACAACTAAGTTATGATTTAAAATTATTTTATCCATGGTCCTACCATTATTCATTTGTAAGTAATTTAAAACCTTAGTTCATAGTTACCATGTCCCTTGAAGACTTTAACACTATAAAATACACCTTCATTATTTTAAGTAAAACTATTTATTTTAATGTTTCATCTAATATTAGACTCCTAGCATCTTTTTTATGGCCCTGCTTTTCCCAGTATCATAATGTAAGTGTATTGCAGACTACAACATGTCTTAAATTTGAACCTTAAAAACATGTCAAGAGTCTCATGACCTTTAACAACCTTTAAAAATACATAATGGTTCTTATAATGAGTCACATTTTTATTCAGTTCTCAATAAATTGCTTATTAAACATTAAAAACATACAAGACAATCACCCAACATAAAAACATGCAAAAACTTCCACACATAATGGACCCACACAATCACAACTACAAACCAACCAAGTAAAAAGACTCAACTCAGGTGAAAATAGACATTTTTTCATCACTTTTAAGGCTACCTATGTACCATACCCTAGTTACTAGATCCACAGATTCCACATGCAACCTAACTTAACTATAATGTACCTATAATCAAGCCAACATAGACATCAATAATATCTAGGCATAATCCATAAAATAATATAATATCATATACTCATATAAAATACTACATGAATGATTAAAATTCAATTTAAACCAAGAAATAATGATATGCAAATCACATAATGTCTGAAGTAAATGTCCACATAACATAAGAATGTTAAAATAGTCCTATTAATCAGTCAAAGTCAATGTGCTATGTAGGTGTGGTCATGACAAGTGTTTGAGAAAAGATCCATATAACTCTTAAATATTTGTTTTTATGAATATCAAGAGGGGAAAGAGTAGATAAACAGCCTCAAGCAAAATATTTAATCTTTAGCAAGCTTCATGCATCAAGGATAAATTTTTATCTATTTATCGGCTTATATGAGAATTTATTCACAAGTCTCATTTATTTTATTTAGATATGATTGATTCTTTCAGTTGGATTCATGTATCAGTTACATATCTACATATGGAGGATTTATATTAAATATATTTTAGACAATTATTTTTCAAGTTTTTTTTGGTGAGAAATAGACATTGTATTTGGAGTGCTAGAAAAAGTCAGTTTTGACTTTTATATCACCTAAATCTGAAACTATCAGCTCATTTTTCAAGCCATGTAGATCACATTCCATGCATATTTGGAGAATTTTTTGGGGTAAGAATGAATCAATGGCCTTTTCAACTCATCTGGCATATTTTCAAGACCATATTTTGAGTTTTTTTATTACATCATGACAATTTTTTAACTCTTATGTTATATTAGAGATTGGATCTAGATCAATCTAAAGGTTATTTTTTCACCTTAAATTTTTTTATTCATGTGACATATTGATCACTCTCACTTGAGGATTTTGTATAACTTTTTGTGCTCACCTACCTTGTTAACACTTTTGGAGATATTGAGTTGCTTTATCTTCACTTTCTAGTCGGCATTACGGTGGGAAGGGGGTTTTTTAGTGATAATGCTTCCTTGGATGTTCGAGTATGTTATGTACTTAGTGATTATTCCTAGCATATGCAAATGCTAGTTGTTTCTTGGAGGATCTCTATAGCACTCAACTTTCAATATGGTTGTTTCCTAGAGGAGCCTCATAGTAATCCATTTATAATCATTTAACCATGGTTTATGTTTAGATGAAACACGTACCAATAGTCACATATATTCACATATCCAAATTCATGGAGGCTAATTTTGATTCATTCCATTGAAGGCTTCATCGTATTAGATAGAAATTTAATTTAGAAAATCTATTATTATTTTTATTTTTAATTAAAAATGGTACCTCATTAGTCGTAGTTATTGGGACCCATAATTATGAGAATAAGACTTATTCTTTTTTACCACATCACCTAAGATAATCTTCAATGGGTATTAGATTGTGTCATATTCTCACTTGATGTGAATTCCACCTTAGGTATATGTGTGACCAAAGTGTGATTTATAATGTACACACAATTATTAAAATCATAATTAATGTGGTAGTTATCTCATGTGTGTTAAGGGTTAGGTGTAACTTGGGGAATGATCCCACATTTTACTCCACCCATAATAATCTCTCATTCATACCTTAATTTTCCTATATAATAGCCATTTATGTTAATGTGTAATGTAATGTAGATTAGATTCATATCTTGAACTAGTAGAGATGTAGTATTTTATATATTCTTATTCTATTATTATCCACTGTGGGTTGCAAACATCATTTTATATTACACATAGTTAATACAATGTGTCTTTATTAGTTAATCTCACAATTTTGAAACATTGTCCTAGGATACTTAAAAGACATATCTTTCCCACTTTCATGTATTCATCATTTAATAGTACTTATCACTCCATTAACTATTCATTATCTATTTTATGCATCTTACTTGTACAATTTTCCCTATACCCTCATTTCATACTAATTTCAATCGAAGGCTATGATCAAACTTGATGTATCATAACTCTATTAGTCTTTCTTTTAAAGAGCTCTGATTTCACTTACTCAATCAGTTTTATCTTTAGTAATCTTTTTAATATTGGTATACTCAAGACCAATAAGATCTTTCAAGGTGATTTGATAAACTTATTCTTTTCTATTCTTTAGCTCCACTAATGTCTTTTAATCCCTTTCACAAGTCTATCCCCTAGGTATGTATGTGATAATCTATAATTTGAACCCTATTATCCTTTATCAAATAACAAATATAATATTAATGAGTTTATTGAGACTTTTTCAAGGTTTCAAACACCTATTGGGTCTCCAAATAACCAATAACTTGACTGAGTCCTTAAAATTGTTATAGGATTACATATAGACCTTTTGGACATTATGAAAGATAATATTGTTATAATTTATACACAATATCCTATTGAATCACAATAATTTATACCTCTTATGATAATACTATAAGAGACTCATCACAATGGTACAAATCTTTGTGCAAGTTTAAAACTTCAACTAGATTACCAAATTCCACTTTATTCAAGTTCTCCTACAATAGTCTATGTAGGTTTAAATTATTCTTGAGAAGCGTGTGTAGATCCTATTTTCCACTTATAAACCTTATTTAATGACATTTTTACTTCTTATATTTTGTATTTATGATGATAAACCAATGATTTTATTGGTTTCCTATGAGAATAATCTCAACAACCACTTTTACAATTTAGGTCTATACAGGCCTACTCTACCTTTGATAGGTATTGACTCAAATCACTTCAAAAATTAATTTATATAAATTTTTAAAGTGTTTAAAAATAAAAATACAACCTTAAAATCCTTCCTTACAACATTTTTAGCCAAAAACATGGTTAATCCAACAAAATTTCTCATGTTTTAGTTCTTTTCAATGATCACCTACACAATTTATAAAAAATAATCAACATTTTATTTCTTCACAAGACTTATTCTCACTTATTAACACTTGGTATGGTTTAAAAACACATTCTCTCAATTTTTCAAAATTATTTAATAATTTTTATTGGTTCAAAAATGAGTTATGGATTGATTTACATCATAAAACCCTATTTTAGGGTTTCTCATTGTCTCCAAAAGCCAAAAACTTCTTATTAATTATTCATGAAGCTTAAAATGTTTTAAACCCTTAAACCACTTGTATTAAACTCAAAAGAGACTCATATAACTATTTAAACCTTAATTTTTAACTCATGCATAAATTTTCATGTGATTTAAATGACTGTGACAGCTATGTATGCACAGAGAAATAAAGTAAAGAGTGTTTTCAATTATAAAATCTTTGATCCTAATTTGAATTCACCTAAAAAATTATAAAATATCATTAAATAATATAATTATTACATAAATCACACCAATTCAAATCAATTTATAATGATATTTGTAATAAACATCACTTATTAATACATATAGTGTGTTGCCCTTAAGTTGTAGACTATCATTAAACTCCATAATGATGGAATTTTGATTTGTTATGATCTTATCAATCTAAATTTATCTTAAAACCATTAAAACATGTATAATAATTATTAAAACACATGAACAAGTACCTTTGTTCATATATCATGTCTTTAAAACCAATAACTTCCTTTATTGGTCTTTTTACATAGTTTTCTTTACAAAATATAAGCCTAAAAGGATTTCTTTTCTCCTACTTTGCCTCTCTACTACTCATTAATCCCCATGATTCAACATTATAATAGTTTATTTTATTTATTTTACCTTAATCCAATTTTTTTTCACATGATAATAGGTCTTAACTTAGTCTTGGTCTTGAAATAGACCAAAAATCTTGATATCAGTCCTTATCTCTAACTAGCAAGCTTCTTCCAACATAGGATTAGTTTAGTTAAGATTTGAAATAGGATTTAACTTTAAAATAGGTTAAAACATCTCCTCAACAAGTAACTAGACTTGTTAGTACTTTAATCAATGATTCAATTCCTTTACAACTTGTAATTATCCCTACAAACCTCTATGACTAGTTTAAATTTTCAAAATTCTCATTTTGGAGGGAAACTCCATAACCATGCTTATATTGATAAAAAATGAAGTCTTAACCATTTTAACACTCCATAATGATGAAAATAAGACTCCTTATACTACTTATACCCTCCTAAGGAATCATTCAATTATAATAATACAATTTTCATAATATTTACATATGAATAATGAATGTTCCTTTAATTGTCTTGCATCAAATTCCCCTAGTGGAAATTATTTGATCTCCTGATCAAATGGAATTTTGAATCCTTCTTTATACACTTCCAATCTATCATTTTATTTTTTGTCTTGATTTGATCTTGACTTTTTTCTTTCGTCTTATTCAATTCTTCATGGTTCATGAGCTTATGTGACTCAATTTTTTCTTCATCCTCCTTATTGAAGTCCAATAGAAAGGTTATCTTCTCCTTGCCTCTAAAATATTCCATAACTTCACATTCAAGGCTAAAATAATGGTTAATTATAAAAAGTTGAGGCAAAATTACCTCTCCATTGATTGTAATTTCTTCACTTTTTTCTTGGAACTAATTCCTCCATTCTGGTTTCATCATTTTCTTAGCCTAAGAGCTTCAACAACTCCATTTCAACTTCTTTAAATGATTCCTCATCTCCTATGAGGCCTAAATTTTTTGATCCTTGCATGAACTATTACCACATCAACTCCTCTTATTTAGTATACCCTACCATGGCTTTATCTAAAATTTATTTATCTTCAACTTATACTAATTGAGACATCTCTACCTACTACAATTCAAGGTCCATAAACATTAAAATAGATGTTTCATCTTCTTCATTAAATTATATTATCACAATACCTAAGATAACGTTCAGGGGGTGTTGGATTGTGTCATATTCTCACTTGATGTGAATTCTACCTTATGTATATGTGTGTTTGATTAAATTTTGTCTATCTTAAATTTAAAGGAAAATAGAGAAAAGGATGGGGATAAGTGATTATAATGACCCTAGATTTGGTTTGTGCATCGTATTTAGATGTTGTGAGCACTCCTCTTTGGCTGGGGGGACTAACTACAAATAAGAAAGCACTACCACAAGATGTTTGTTAGCAGATAAATGAGTGGGCTGCCAAGCTACATGTTTGTTCTAGGAAGTGTGAAAACTTGCCTAGAGATGATAGTCAAATTTTGAGAGGCAAAATAATAATAAATAACTGAAATAAAGGTAAATAAAGAGTAAAAGAGAGATAAAATTACCATTTCAAACAACCGATTCATAGTAGAGAGTGACAGGGTGCAGGTGAGGTGTTTTGTTGGTGTTTTAGAAGTTATATAGGTAGGTTTTGAAGAGGTTAGGAAATTAATAGTTGTTGACATCAGTAGGTGTGTGACTGATGTTTATTAGGCTACTGAGATCGGTAGTGAGGTGAACGATGTTGGTTAAGATGTCGATGTTGGTAGGGGAAATAATTATCTGAGAAGTTACAGAGAGATTTCTCAGGTCTAAGAAATGGTTTGGATCAATTCAAAGGGGTTGAGAGAGTTAAGACAAGGATTTTATGGCTTGTTTAAGTTTGGTCATAGGTTTGGCATGCATGTAAGGGGAAACAAGCAAGGAAGATTTGTAAATCCTTCACGGGGGTATGATCAAAAGTGCATAAAGTAGTGTAGGGTAGATATAAAGAAATAGAAGAATAAATATTTAAATGACCTATAGTATTAGTGATATACTTAGCTATGGTGATTGCTAAATGATAAGTGCCAGGTTGATGGTTTCCATCTGAGAGTTTGAACCTGAATGCCTGAATAGAGAGAACAAGTGAATGTTGTTAGTCCTCAAGAGCTTAGTTTTTTATGGTGATTGACTTATGTAGGGTGATTGTAACCTTGGATGTCAAAAATAGAATTTTGAGAGCCTAAACGAGAGTAAGAATCAATTTTCTTAATTTCTACTGACCTAAACTAGAGGTTGGAATTTGCCTTATATTGTCAATGTTGATCATGGTTTGACCAATGATGGTGGCCCTAGAATAGGTAAACCTTTCTATTTTTTGCCTATTTTATATTTTTGTGAGTGCCAAGTGTGATACCCATTATAAAAAAGTAAAAAATAGGAGGTTAGGAATGAAGTAGTTGTTTAGGAATTTAGTTTGGAAGTGGGGATAATTCTTAGGTAGTTAGGATGAGGGGACCAGGTCTCGAGGTGACTCATCAGAGGATAATTATTCATAGGGTGAGGTGGCTAGGTAAGGTGGAAATAAGGATTTTTAATTAAATTAATTAATTATTTTAAATTAATTAAATGTGTGAGGGGTAAAAGTATGGGTTAAATAGATTAATTATTATTATTAAAATGGGTCTAGGGGGTTTCGACACAGGGAGTTACGTACGTGTGTGTGACATAATTTTGGTGTCTACAATGTGTTACCAAGGTTTGATTTATTATGTGCACACAATTATTAAAATCATAATTAATTTTTTATTGATTATCACGTGTGATAAGGGTTAGGTGTAACTTGGAGAATTATTCCACCTTTTACTCCACCCATAATAATCTATCACCTACATCTTAATTTTCCTATATAATAGTCATTTATGTTATTGTGTAACATAATGGAGCTTAGAATCATCTCTTGAGCTAGTAGAGATGTAATATTTTAGAGACTCTTACTCTAGTGCAACCATTATGGGTTGAAATCATCATTTTATATTACACATAGTTAATACAAGGTGTCTTTATTAGTTAATATCATAATTTTAAAACATTGTCCCAAGATACTTGAAACACATACCTTACCCAATTTTTTGTATTCATGATTTAATAATACTTATCACTCCATTAACTATTCATTTTCCATTTTACACACCTTACTTGTACAATTTTCCCTATACCCTCATTTCATACTAATTTCAATCAAAGGTTTTGATCAATCTTGATGTATCACAACTCTATTAGGTTTTCCTTTGAAGAGGTTTGATTTCACTTAATAAATCAGGTCCATCTTTATTAATATATTTAATATTTATATTCTAAATACCAATAATCTCTTTCAATATTATTTCATAAACTTATTATTTTCTATTCTTGATCTCCATTGATGTATTTTAATCCCTTTCACAAGTTTGTCCCCTAGGTCTGCACTATGTGACAATCTATAAT
>JARHVA010006593.1:785000-845000 GCA_037957365.1 Torreya grandis | reverse complement strand
TGGATTATAGGTTAAATTGTAATTTTTTCACTCAAGTTCGATCAAGTTTATTCCATGTAAACAAAATATTCATGATTGAAATAGAATTAATAATGTTCGTATCCCCACCATGAATTTCATTTTATTATGTAGCTTTACTCAATCTAACATAAAAATCATGATCAAAAGAGAATGGGCAATGACTCTGCCCAATCTTGACTATAAATCTAGTAAGTTTGAAGTGTATTGATAACCATTTTCCATTAAAATATAAATTATGATATTTTGTATGCGCATAACCCAATATCATTCCCATTAAATCTATACCAACTAATAAATAATATTATATGTCTATATGTTTAACTTTAAAACATGTATCTCAAATGTATCTATCTATGGAGCCCTGTAATATTGATCCTATAAGTTGTTATGAATATGCTCATGGATATTCACTCAAGCATGTATCAATATATTCTCAAGTTTATGTAAATTTAATGAATATACATGAATATACCCCTATAATCTATATTAATATGCCCATATATATCATGTATCTAAACCAATCTAATATCTCAACTATTTGAATCTTTGAAATCTATACTCTATCTAATTTTCTACTCATGGAGGCTTAAATGTCTATGATAATTCCATTATAATGTGCCCCCCTCCCCTTCATATTTTTATATGAATTATGTATCCTATAGTTAATTCATATCAAAACAATATTTAATTATATCATGTCATGTATAAATATATAATCACATAATATAATTTGATCATGTGAATAATATGTCATCATAGGAATTAATGTTCCAATCAATGCATGTATGTAACATATGTAGTTTAAGGAATGTAAGTTTAATTTATAATTAAATATATCAATGAATCACATAATAAAAGTGTAACTTAATAAGATTACATAGTAACAAGTACATGATACAGATCATGTCACCACTCAACGTCATTAATCTCAAAAAGTGAAAGTATTAGTATCACACATAAGGCAAAATACCACATACAAGGGATGTAAAATGTGAAAAAAAAAATCCATTGGTAACATGAAAGAGGACATAAAAATGTTGAAAATAAAGGACATCAAGGATGTTGTATCAAATAATGCCCAACGGCCACACATAATAGTTAAACACAAAGTAGCATATCATTTAAGATAGTAACAACATAAATGGAGCATAGAAAAAGGAACTAGTCTACATCACCCATATATATCAATGTGTAGTCAATAAATTTTAGTCATAAATACTTGATAATGTTGATTTTGTCCCTATTTCACTTTAATTGACTTGAACACTTTTTTTTGACCTATTTTTCCACCTCACTATATCTTAAGTACCTATAAGGACATATTTCTTTTCTAAATTAGTATCTAACACCTAAATAAATGTCAAAACTAATAAAACCCATCTAAGAACCTATATGAACATCTATGGATCCAAAAGTTACACATTTCCATTAAGGACAAATATGTCTAGTAGGGCACAATAGTGGTAAACATTATTGTCCCTTATGGGATGTTTATTTCCTTGGCATTTTAAAAATAATTTTTCAAATTTTAACCCTCCCTTATAATTATGTGTGTTTTTATTATATTTATCATTAGGTTTTCCATTTTTGAATTGATATAAAGGCACACTTAAGTCACATATTATACCACTTGGAAATTTCAATACAATGGCATATTTACACAATTATATAGTGAGAAAATCTTCCCTATTCTTCCCAATTATAATTCTAATCATTTAAATAAATCTTCATACAAGTGAAGGGATTTATTTATCCAATCCAAAATAAATCATGATAAAGTATTCAATACATTTATAAATGCATACATATCATCAAATAATCACTATCACTTTAAATAATCTTAGTGTGAGAACTACATGGGCTTGATTTACCTCTTTGTATTATTGGATAGTTAGGAAACATTTATTCATCATAGGGTAAATTGGGGTCAACTCAACCTATTATATTCCCCTATTTTTCTATTTTTAGGTTGTCAACTATTGAAATACCTATTAGGGGTTCAACTTTGAATAAGTCATCTACAAATATTACACACACATCCGAAGGTCAAATCTCTTCCAACATGCCTAATTTAGGCTATGAAAAATAATTATGACCTAAGTTTTATAATTTACAATAGAGAACAAGATCAACTAGTTCAAAACTATAATAGAAGTTAATCTTGTCACAGATTGGACAATTATGTTCATCATTTTTAGTCTCTGTCTTTATGTAATTTTAGGGTTGGTTCTTATTTGTTAGTTTTAGTTTTTTTTAACTTCACTCAAATTTATATCAAATAAAAACAAATTATTTTTCCATTTTGTTCATAGTTAGGGTTTTTTCATTCGATTGCACTTCGTTGAATTTAATATTTTACTCTCATTTTATTTATATCAAGTGATTTATACCATTAATTTAAATTCCATTCAACTTATCTGAATTAGGCTTGATTATCACATTAATTAAAATTATAATATCAATTCATTCATTGGGTTACATATAACATGATATATAAGAAACTTTTAAATGTGTGATGGCATTTAATGGAAATCAACAAAACACTTTGTGACACATTATATTGCCTCTTCAGGTAGGTTTTTCTATACTATCTACTCATTTTTTAGTGCTACCACAAATTGGGGTCTTTAACATGTAATTATCAATCCCTTAGTTACAAAATATTTGTGGTGTATTATATATGGTACATTAATGCCTAAATTACATTCACTGCAATCAAGTTGTTATAATTTTAGGAAACATATATGAGTACCTTTTATAATCTATAGTACATCATCTTCCCATCCACAACCAAAATTAATAGTTACATCTATGAAAAATTAAATTAATTAATGTTTATTAGACCTAAGTAAAATATTTCCACTCAATCAATTCATAATAGAGTGTAAACATCTCAAAAGTAACTAGTGTAAAAGCAAGCCTATTCGAAAAAGTTTTTTAGTGCCCAAAAATAACCATTACATACAACACTTTATAAATTGGTAATACATATAGATAAAAATGTTATTTAAAAGAAACAAATTTTTTCATAATCTCCTACTAGTCCTCATCAAATTTCATAACATTCTGCATTTCATAGAGCTACTCCTCCTACACAGGATCACATGAGTACTGATTTAGATAGTTTCATTACAACACAATATGCATTTTATCATTATTATTCATACACATCTAATATAGTTCATTCATGAAATTCAATCCTTGTAATGATTATTATAAATTATTATGACTCCAATAATGATGTGTTCATTGGTTAGTTTGTTGCATTTCTAAGTATCTTAAAATTTCAAAAACATTCAAATAGTTCAGAAAATAAGAAATTTGATTCTACATAACTTCTTGATTGTTCATGCCATTATTATATTTACTTTCACATGTAATTGATTTTATCAATTATTATAATCTCTTGGATCTTATTTAATTTTTTGCCTCTTGGCTCTTCATTTTCACCTTTCCATATTTGAACAGTCTAAAATAGTGATCATTTATACCATAGTTATCCATTTATCTCTTGGTTTTCACAGTCTACATTGAAAAAAAATAAATTTTATGACAAGGACATGATTGACCATAAATGTAAATAACTTGTTTCCATTATTTTCCTCATTTTATAGATCATATCCTATGAAATGTTTCACACAAAAATTAAAATTTAAGCAAATAGAGCCTTAATATTGTAAAAAATTTAGATATTTCACTCAGTAACAATATATAAAATAGTAATTATTCATGAAAAATATTTATTTTTATATGTTATATTACTCATACATGATACATATTTTGAAAAGTGTACATTAAATGAAATTATTATGTACAATTAGTCTTCAGCATTATCATTTTTTCTCTCATACCTTATAATGATGATTCAGATATACAATGGGAGGAACTTGTTCATACTTTACCATGACATAATTTTCAATACATACTTCATAATGACACATGTTATGGATTGTTCAGATCCTTCCCCTTTATTCTACTTTCAATCCCTTTTTTGTAGCTAGTTTCTATGGTTCTAGTTTCAAAATTTTAAAAAAATTAATAAAAAATCATATATTACAAAAAAGTAAAAAACATTCAAAATATTCTAAAATCCAAATTCAAGACTTGAGAATGATTAGATATCTAGATTAAATCATTAGTGTGTGTTCTTTGTATCATTATTAGTAGATAGAATATTTTTTTACTATCACGCATGCATTTCACTAGTATTTATGAGTGTTAACTAAGATGTTTGACTTGCCTCTACTCAGTAACCTTGCTAAAATGAGGGCATCTTTCTCTACATGTTACATTATTTACAAATTTTATCATTAGATGACTCCTATACTATTGAAATATACACACTTTTACAAATGTTTTTAATAGCATTTATATGTTACATTGTGCACATAAATATGTTATTTTCTAGGATATGATCACATTAAATATACATGGTGTAGACTATCCTTCTATTTATATGCTCTATTTATGAAATTATTTTTACATTTTATATAAATTTATTGTTTGTAGATTATGTATTGACCTTGGCCCTTGTGTTCAATTTGTTTAAAAATATTTATGAGATCATTATTTGGTATGTACGACATTTGAACATGTCCATTGCTAGTAGCCATTAGCCCTTGGTATGTGTGACATTTTAATAATGTCCCTTGTTTGTAACATTATCATGTATTTTGTGTGTGTCCCTATACCTTATATGTATAATATTCACTTATGCAACATTGGAACATGTCCCTTGTATATGGCCCTTAGCCTTATCATTTTATTGTATGTTTGTTGTGTTTATTTGCTTGTCAATCTTTTTAAGTTTGATGAGTGCTATGATACATATCATGAACTAACTAATTCATAGGATTATAATTTCAAAATTTACTACTATTAGATTCATTGATACATTTTTATAGGATGAGCTTCACTCATACATTTCTATAGGTCTTACCTCATATGTTACATACATAATTAAAATAATATATATCTTATTACATTCACATAATTTTCACACATGAAACATTATTAAATAATTTTATTTTACTCTACATGATAGAATTAATTTTTATTTTGAAATGGGTGACTTTTAGGATACAATTCCCTCACTTGAAAAGGGGGCATTGTAATGGACTTTTCATACATGATATAAGCCTTTCCATATCAAAATACTAGTTTTTTATACAAAATATAACTTCAAAGGTTCATAATAATCCAAATTCAATCATTGGTATAGATTATGGGGGCATATTCCATGCATATACACTCACATTATATGGGTGGAAGTACATATTCATACAATTTTGGGTGTTTGATACAAACTCTTGCACAAGTTTCAAACAAAATTTATGGATTTTCATCTACATGTAGTTACATATTTTGTATTTATCAATGGGGGTATGATAAAAATTTGTGCACACTATGTTATTTTTCAAAATTCACAGGGTATGATAAATAATAGTGACATGCTTTTCAAAACTACTTACTAATTTTAGACATGGTAAGAGCATGGATGTTCTCCATTATCTTTTGATTATGCATTCATGAATAAAGAAACAAATTGATAATTGAATCTACAATCCATTTGTTTTGGTTGATTGAGTTAAAGTGCACATTACATAATTTAGATTTTTATTTCACTCTAGCATTATTGGCTACAAATCCATTATGGATTCTAACCCATTTCACAACTTGAGGTTATAAAGGCCAAACATGGAAATTAGGTTTCTACATCCCTCAATGAGTTTTATTTTCTATAAAAATTCAATTCAATTAGGGCTTGATCACCCTCAAATTCTCCATTGGCTCAACTAAGTGACCAACTTCTCCAAGTTCTTCATGGGAAGAACCAATTCTCTAATTCTTCAAGGAAGCATCATCTCCAATTATAGCTACATGAGAAAATTTAGATTTACACATACATGTGTACTCCTTCCTTGTTCTTTTCATTCATTAAAAATTAATTTTTTATTTCAAATTTTTTAGTTTCACATGTGAGCATTAACTACTTTGACATGATTTCAATATTTTTCATGGAACACCTTGCATGACTTGGAGCTTCTACCAAAGGCAAAGTGTGTTGTACACACTTAAGTATATATTTTATTTACTCTAGTAATTTCATTTATAGACTATGGGGAAAATATAATCCCTCAAAATTGGTCATGAATACTTGATAATGTCATTTTTGGTCTTATTTCAGTTTAATTGACTTTATCACTTGATTTGGACCTATTTTTCACATCACTCTATCATAAGCACCTATGTGGATCTATTTATTTTCTAAATTTTTATCTAACAACTTTGAAATATATATATAATTTATATATAAAAAACCCTCTATAAAATTGTATGGACATCTCAGGATCCAAAATTTGCATGTTTCCCTTAAGGATAAAAACATCCAATAGGGGACAATAGTGAAAAATGTACTTTTCACCTATGGGACATTTCTACGCTAAGATTTTTAATGATCATTTTTCAAATTTAAATCCTCCCTTATAATTTGGTTGTATGTTTAAGATATTTAGTGTGAGTTTTTCCCTTTTTATATTTTAATAAAGGCACACTCGAGTCACCTATTATACCAATAGGCAATTTCAATACAAAGGCATATTTACACTATTGCACATTAATCAAAGCTTTTTTATTCTTATCAATTCTAATACTAATCATTTGAATAAATCCTTATCCAATTCAAGAGACTATTTTATCTAATAAAAAGTAAATTGTGTTTGAGTATTCAATAAATTTCTAGATGCATTCATATATTAAAAGAAACACAATTACATAAAACACATTAAGTGGAGAAAAAAGTGGTATTTATCTCCCTTTTCGGAATATTTGGATACTAGGTAGCATTAAGTCATCATGGGGGTGATTGGAGTTATCTCAACATATTACACTCCCCCATTTTTCTCCTTACAATTTTTTAATCATTGCAATCGCTATTAGGGTTTCAAATTTCAAGAAGTCATTTTCATGTCTTTCACACACATTTCAATGTCAAATCACTACATATAAGCCTAATTAAGCTATCACAAATGATCATGACCTAAGTTTCCTTATTTTTAGTAGAGGACAAGATCAAATAGTCAAGACTATAGTGGTAATTGATCTATCCTAAGTTGGATAATTTTATTTTTTATCATTTTCAATCTTAATATGTGTTATTGTAGGGTTGGTTCATGTTTGTCAGTTTTAGGTGTATGTCAACTTTGTATAGTTTGTTCTCACATAAATGTAGCTAATTTTTCCATTTTTATCATAGTTAGTATTTTAAAATAATATTGAATTTTGTCAAATTTAGTATTTTACTTTCATTTTGACTTTTGTAAGTGATTTATAAGATTTTATTATATTCCATTTGATTTGATTGAATTGGGGTTAATTATCACATTAATTAAATTCTAATAAAATAATAATATAATAGCATATCATGTATCATTATGTAATAAATAAGTGACTATCAAGTCATGTGTAATAAATATAAGTATTTCAACATGGTAAAAAGTTCATAGAGATATATAACCTATAATATTGAAACTTATGGAACAAGATGCCCCCAGTATCAACATCACCACTAAGTAGAGTGAAAACCAACATTTATATGTCCATGTGTAATATATACATCATACATAGAAATCATATACCATGATCTTATGTGTGTACAAAAATAACATGTCATACATAGAACATGTGATAAATAGCATATGTAAATAGTGTAAACTAATAATAATGGCATACTTAGGCCCTAATTTTTTATTTTCATATTTTTTTAATATTTGAATTTTTTTTGTTTTATGATTATTTAATTTTTTTTTTGCATTTTTTAAATATTTAAAAAATTTAAAATATAACCAATTATCATATCAATGGAAGGGTCATGGGAATTGCTTATGTCAATTAGTGTAAGGATCTTCCATCATGGATGGAGGGGATCTATTGGGGATGGTTAAATTATAATAAGGATTCATGTGATGTACCATATCCATCATGATCACTACTCATATAGCTTTGTGTATGATGAGTGGATCAATAATTTTGATATCTTTATGGTGTTTCATGTGTAGTATAAGGGTATCTTAATACATATGATAGTTGTGGAGAACACTTACCTATATTCAATGCTAATTTATTATGTATTGTAGGATATGGTGGCCATTTTGGTATCTCAATAAATCTTTGATGTTATTGATGTTAAATACTATTTGTATAGATAAATCTTGTATATGTATAACAATCTACTCTATATGCTTATCCTAGTTATATGTGTACACTATCTCTGAATAATGATCCTAAATAGGTGTATCAACCATATCTAAATAATGATCCTAAATATGTGTATCAACCCTTTATAAATAATAATTTTTAATATATATATATCAACCAATCAGGGTGGTGGTGAGGGTGGATAAGGAGATATCATTAAATATCGAGGATACTCATACAATACACTTAGAACTATGAATAATCTATTGCAGTATATGTACTTAAGTCAAAAGTGCACAATAGATGGAACTGCATGAATTATATGCATCCATGGTTATCTTAATAAAATTTCAAATACCCCACTACTCATTAAACCAATAATGGTGTGACTAATATGGTTGAGCCCACCTAAAGAGGTAATAATATGCAACCTCAATTATTATGTCTCTATCCATAAAATCCTTTAATATTTTTTAATGAATCAACTAATTATTTCATGTATATCCAAGGGATTGGAGAAGTACCATTGTATAAACATTCTCAATTGAACCAATGTCAATAATTATATTGTGTATAGGTTACTTAGTAATGTAGGCTTGTATGAACACGAAAATATAAATCATCATCATCTATTTCACTATCATTGAATGTGATCATGGGCCACTAAGGTGGAGTATAGTTAAATGTAATATTTGTAGTATCTATTAGATGATCATGTTGCCAATAGATGATGCATGTTGTATACATAATGTACCTTGAAAGTGTCATTTTTTATTGACTCGTGTTTAGGAAAAATATCACTAAAATTTTTCATATTTTGATTTCCATTGTGGTGTGGCCAAAATTCCTTTTTGGCAGTAAAAAAATCAATAATTTTGTCGTCTATGATATCTTGTATCTTATGCCATTACTTAAAACATCTATCTATTAAATTCCCCACAATTTAATGATACTCACAATATGCATTATCATCATAATTTATTGGTCTAGGTCTACTTGGATAAATATATTTTGGAGGAAAGAGTGTGATAAGGTTACACTCAAATAACTTATTTTGTAGCACATGAGGAGGTGATGTTAATCATGAAAATGACCTCTTTGGTAGAGTTGTAAATTGTAACTAGTTTGTACATTATAGCACTTCATTGATTGTAATATTCACCTCATTCTTGTTATCACTTAGTTTAAATTTATAATTTGGTTTATTTGAAACTTTGTTATTGAAGTAGTTATGGTATTTTATGTCTACTTAATTTTTTTTAAATTAATTAATTTTATTTCTTTGTCCATCATTGTATGGCATAGCTCACCAAATGATCTAAATATCTTCAATATAATAGACTTATGAAATAGTGCTAGTAAAATCTATTTGAATATACCTTATAACTAATTTAATACAATAACATTCATCATTTTGGATAGCATGGTCTTGTATCAAAGCACATATTCAATGATTGATTCATTAGACCCTTATTTTAGCTCAACTATTTATGCATAAAATAAATTTTCATCAATATTGATTGAAAAGTATGATAGGAAATGGTCAGCCAAGGGATTGAATTCTCTAACATATTGAAGAGGGAGATCATATAACCATCTCAATATATAGTCCTTAAGACTTCTTGGAGATAACTTGGTCAATAGTTTGTAATTATATGTATTGTCTAAGCATGTTTTATGGAATGATATAATATGATGCTCAAGATCACCTTTATCTTTATATATGGTGGCTTAGGATATTTAAATCATGTTGATAAATAATAGGTTGTTATCTTAAGGTATAATGGGTTAAGGAGAAAAGTGTGTGAATCCATGGCATGACTAGATCTCAATGTACCTTTCTCCAATTGTAGCACCTTAGCATGTAGTGTTGTAACAATATACTCAAGGTAATGTAAATTAGGTGAGGTTTTTAGTGTAATATATAAATATATATATATATATATATATATATATATATATATATATATATAATGGGAGGAGTGAATATTTCCATCATGGCAATAGGCATAATCTCTTATTGGAGGCCTCATGTTTCCCCTAAATTTTGGGTGGATGTTTTATAGGTTATTGAAGATGTAGGCATAGGAATAATATTGGTAGGAGTGGTTGGGATACCTAATGTCTAAGTATTAGCTAAAAAGGATTGGATAATAATGTAAAGTTATATTTTTTAGGTACTTGATATGTATTAAGGTTATCTTGGTGTGCAAATTTAGATGGCATGATCAATTGGACAGCTCTACCCACATCTTTATGGCATTGATAAATTCATTCATGAAATTTGGAGAAGACTTTAATTTGGTTAGGGTCTACCCCATTAAGTTAATTTAGATAAATTATATCTAGGCCCTTATAATTATCTTGATCATTGTTTTCATTTTTATTATCTTGATTATCATATTCCAGTGGGGACACGTCAACAAAATCATGTTTGCACATATTCATGAAGAACTAAATCATCAAAAGAAGATGAAACATTCATTATATCCATTTTAGCTAAAATAATAGGCATATAATTTTTCTTTATATGGGTCCCACTTACTCTATCACTTTATCTTAGAGGTATAATAGAACTAGCCTTCTTGGATGGAATAAGATGGGATCATGTGAGAATGTAGAAGACTATGGCCAAATGTAAAAATATGTATTGTCTTTTGTATGGGGAAGTTAGAAATTACATCTAAAACCCTAAGACAAAAAAAACCCTAGATGAATGAGACCTTAAGGAAAAACTTAGGATTTTTCAATGTTTAATATATACGTAGGTTCACTAATATGGTTTACCCTAATTTATATTAATGTTTGAGATTAATCTGATAAATATAGATCTTTGAAATGTAATTTAGATCAATAGATATGGAATTCAAGCATATTCTAAATGTAAAAGAATGATATCAACTCCTTTGATTTTAGAAGGGCATATGCTAAATATAGAAATTACTAAGAAGATCATGATATTATTTTGTATGGATGATTTTCTTAATATGACTATATTCTAGAAGTGAAAATCATAGATAAGTAGGCATGTAATTTGTTTGGTTCTAAATTTGATTTGATGTCTATATTGGGTCAGTTCCATAGGACCAGTTCAATATCATCAATTGATACTAACTTGTGTAGAAGTAGGGAACAATGACTGTATGTTCACCTATAATTATCTTTACTTCCTCTATCTTTATGATCCTAAACCCTAATGGTGCACATAGTTCTATAAATCAATCTCATCTATCTTAGAATCTGAGGTGTGTTTATGAGTGATATAAACTATAAAAATTGGGGAAGTGTAATAGTTTTTTCTAGCCCTAATCATCCCTATCTGATGATTTACCATTACTTACGTATCTAATAATATAAGGAGTGAAATCAAGCCATAAGTAGTTTTTCCACCTAGTGTGATTGTGTAATTGTGATCATTTATTATATGTATGAAACTAATGATGTGGCTTAGGTACTTAAAAATGTTTTCTTTGACTTGGATTTTGAGTGTTTTAGATTTGGTTTATGACTACTCCTAATGATAGGTTAATAAATTGGGAAGAATAAGGAAGAAAATTCTTTAGTTTGAAATAGTGTATAGATGTATATTAGATAAGTCCCCAATCCCTTTTGAATGAGACCTTGATTTTTTTATATATGGATCTAATTGAATAATTACTAATACCACTAACACACTAGATTGATGGGCCAAACCTAAGGATGGGTTTGATTTTATTAAATATTCGTTATTGAGAGTGGTTCAGTTCCAACTATATTAGGTCATTATTGATTAGTAATATTGATTATATCTAACATAATTGGCCTATGTATATGTGGACTAAACTAAAATTCTATAGATGTTTGTTTAAGATATTTAGTAGGTTTTAAACAAACATTGAAGATCATATAGGTATATAACAACAAAACTAAATTCTTTACTCATAAGATAGCATGTAAGTGTGAGAGAATGGAATATTAGGACCTTGTTTGAGTGTAAAATTCATGTGTGGTAAATGTGTATAAACCTTGTCATTTTCAAGTATCTAATACCATATTTTAGTTTCTACATGCACATTGAGCACAAAAAAAACATGCCATACTCATATTAAACATGGAAAATAATGTCATATAGAGTATAAAAATAAAATAAAGTAATTAGGGCACAAAAAAGAAACTATAAATGATATTTTATGATTATATATCACCTTAGTATTGTACACTTGTCAAATTTAGACCTCAATTGTTCCTCTCAGTTCTTTATCTTTATCACTTCTACAATTTTTTCATTTATTCTATATTTTATTCCCCTTGGCCTATATCTCTTAGTTTGACTAGTATTATAATGATGACCCAGGTCTTCTATCTTGACTAAAATGCTTAAAATTTACTTATCTTTTATATCTTTAAGTTTAAAACCTATACCTACTTTCTTTCTCCCTAAACACTAATGACTAGGTTGGACAGTAGCATTGATGTTATTTTCCTATCTTGATATAAGTATCTAGTGCTCTAATGTCATCCAATTTATAAATGAAACATATCCCAATGGTTGGCTTAAGTGATTTATGTTGGGAAATATGGAAGCACACAATTGATTACCAAGCAACTTAACATGCAAAAATAAACCAGAATACACAAGTAACTAGAATTCAGAAATAACACGGAATATGAGAGACAATACACAACTTGTATTAAAACTCTTCCAGAAGGAAATACAACAAAGAAGATTGCCACAATTCTTATTCCTTACACACCTCTAGGGCATAAATAGTAAATCTTCCCTCAAATCTCTCTCTCTTACGGTCCCAACACCCAACTCAAACACAGAGTTGGTGTTCACCTCCAACCAGTCAGTATCCACTACTACCAGTACACCTATGCTCCACGCACTCCACAAGTGCTCCACACAATCCACAAGTACACAATCATACTTCAAGTAGATCTCCCTTGAACCTGCAACAACCTGCACCTTAAATGATCTTACTTATGGAAGGATCTTCCTTGCCTTCCTCTTTGCTCTCTTTCTGAGTACACACTGTACTCCAAGTAGATCCTGCCTGATCCTGCTCCCTATTGTGTTGTTGTCCTCCCTGATCTTGCACACCTACAAATCAATCTGGTTCTACACACCTACAAACCTGGATCATGCACACACATACACCTACAGATCAATGATCTTACTTACCATGTAGATCTCCTAAAGTAGCCATGCACACCTGCTGACCAAGATCCTACACCCCTGAAGAATCCTGCTGATTCTCCAAAACTAGCACCCACACTTGGCACTATTGTGGAACTAGGAGGAACACCCTTGCTCACCTCACACACAGAAGGAGTTAACTTTGCTCTACTCAAACTAGCACACTTTATAATACAGCCTATGAGTCTCTTAAATAGATCTCATGCAAACAATAATTAGACATTTAATTACAATAATTAGATCCACAGCTTCTAGTCTAAATTTGGCTCTTGACATGCAAACACTTGGTTCATTAACTAACTGTCCATAAAACTTGCAGTTTTAAACTACACAGGCAACCAACATCGGTCCCTATTTGCCTGGAGGTGATCGACGCTAGCCGATCCCTGACCAACGTCGGTTGCTTCTCTTCACTAATCTTGCCAACGTCAGCTGATCAGATCGATGCCAGTTGCTCTGTAACTCAGCAACCTTCAACAACCTCCTCCCCTATTTACATCAGTGAAGCTTTTAGCTCCATAACCTAACAATCTCCCACTTGGAGATAAACAGCTACACTGTACCTGTACCTATACCCTGTCTAATCTGTTTCCTGGCTTGTATACCTCTTCAAGCTCAATCCTAAAGACCACCCACCACACAACCTATGGTGCACCACCTGTCATCCAAGTAACCTACCACATCTGCATCTACAAACACATGTAGAAAAGAACTTGACCCTACATAGCATGTCAACCTGTTGCTGGTCCCTCTCAAATACTTGAGAATCCACTGAACTGCCCTCCAGTGCTTCTTTCCCAGATCGGCTCCAAACTTTCTGACAGCACCCACTACTTGGGCAAACTCAGGTCTATACCAAACCTCATGTGATTTCAAACACTGAATTGTCTAGCCCTTAGTGTGCTCTAGTTCTGCATCCTAAACCTCCCCAACACCTAATTCACATCAGCTCCCACTGGAGACAAAATCAAATTGTGATCTTCCATGTCTCCCATGCTAAAGAATTTTGCTGCTCCAAATCCTTCATGGCAAACCACTAAACTAATCTTACCCTTAGCTCAGCAAAACCCTATATGTACAAACCTATTAGCAAACATACCATCCACATATAGTAACAAGATAATGTCATGACCATCATCCACCTGGTAAGGCAAACACAATGGTTACACTGACACTGACTAAAGCCCTGCTTTGTCATCCCCCTGTCAAACCCTGTACCACTGTCTTGTAGCTTCCTCAAGACCATATGACCTAGTCTTCTATCTCACGTGTCCATTCTCTCTATTCTTTAACTAAGGTATCCATTCATCTCTGTGCTTTCATACCAACTGGCAACCCTACCAAATCTCCCGTCTAGTTCTGCATCATATTCCTGCCATGCTCCCACTGCTTCCTAGATCCTTCCTACTCTGTAGTAAGTAATGAGTATAAAGAAGAGGAATAATGAATTTGAGGCCTACTTACCACTTTCAGTCCTCCATATGGGCATTTGAGACTCCTTGATAGCTTGATATCCACCCAAAATCTATTACAGTGACTGACCTCGATCACCACACAGTCTGCATCTGACCGATGTCGGTTCCCATGCGCCTATCCTGACTATCAACCCTGCCAATGTCAGTGTCTCTTGTTGTCAATGTCGGTCCTCCTGACTGACATCAGTCTTACCTATTGCCAACATCGGTCCTTCTAATCGACATCGGTCTTACCCTACCTGACATCACCAGCTTCGATCTGCACATGACCGACATCGGCACCTGTCTATTTGATGCCGATTCCCCCTGACCGACATCGGTACCTATGTTCACCTGTGAGTGATGAATTTTTACCTGCAAGCTCCTTTAAATCAAAACCCATGTCCAAACTGCCCTGCTCAGAAGTATCCAGCCCCATCCACTGGTCTCTGTCAGTCATCTCCTCCAAGAACACCAAAGCTTTCCAGTTCTTAAGTCTATCAAACACATCTGTCTTCCACTTAAGAACATGCATCTCCTTCTTGCTCATGTGACCAAGAATACAAAGCCATGTCTCTGCAATAGAAGAAGAATTAGTAATATAAGCAAGTAGATAAAGAGTACCTGCTTTCTTACCACCAGCTAATTCAAGTGTATCCACTGTGAGAGTTTTTTTGCATCTCTCATCACCCAACTTTCTTGAAGAAATTAGCCACATCTCCAAGCCTGAGACTTGCATGACCTCCTTCAACACCCATGTGTTAGCCGCCTGCAATTTCAGCTTCACTTCCCCTTTGCCAATTCTTTGGCAAGGCTCACCAACTCCTCTCTTTGGGGCTGCATGGAAAGAGGTAACATAATCTATAAACAAAGATTCTACTTTATCCAAGAAACATACCAAAGCATCTTGTGCAACAACCCCTACAACATCTGCATCTTCAGTTCCTTCATGCTGATCTTCCACAAACCAACAATTTTCTTTTCCCTTCTCTTTCTTTCTATAGGACCGTAAGTGACCATTCGTGCTTTTCAATTCTTCCATTCTTAGCTTACTATCTTCTGCCATTGCTCTACTCCCACTCAATCAGAAACCCCTGAGAGTGCCCTGTAACCAAACATAAAACCTGCTCCCTGCAACCTAGCTCTGATACCACTTTGTTGGGAAATACGAAAGCACACAATTGATTACCAAGCAACTTAACATGCAAAAATTAACCAAAATACACAAGTAACTAGAATTCAGAAATAACACAGACTATGAGAGACAATACACAACTTGTACTAAAACTCTTCTAGAAGGAAATATAATAAAGAAAATTGCCACAGTTCTTCTTCCTTACACATCTCTAGGGCTCCCACACCTCTAGGCCATAAACAGTAAATCTTCCCTCAAAGCTCTCTCTCTTATGGTCCCAACACCCAACTCAAACATAGAGTTGGTGTTCACCTCCAACTAGTCAGTATCCACTACTGCCAGTACACCTATGCTCCACGCACTCTACAAGTGCTCCACGCACTCCACAAGTACACAATCATACTTCAAGTAGATCTCCCTTGAACCTGCAACAACCTGCACCTCAAATGATCTTACTTATAGAAGGATTTTCCTTGCCTTCCTCTTTTCTCTCTTTCTAAGTACACACTGTACTCCAAGTAGATCTTGCCTGATCTTGCTCCCTGTTGTGTTATTGTCCTCCCTGATCTTTCACACCTACAAATCAATCTAGTTCTGCACACCTACAAACCTAGATCATGCACACACATACACTTGCAGATCAATGATCTTACTTACCATGCAGATCTCCTAAAGTATCCATGCACACCTGCTGACCAAGATCCTACACCCCTAAAGAATCTTGTTGATTCTCCAAAACTAACACCCACACTTGGCACTACTGTGGAACTAGGAGGAACACCCTTGCTCACCTCACACACGGAAGGAGCTAACTTTGCTCTACTCAAACTAGCACACTTTATAATACAGCCTATGAGTCTCTTAAATAGATCTCATGCAAATAATAATTAGACATCTAATTACAATAATTAGATCTGCAGCTTCTAGTCTAAATTTGGCTCTTGACATGCAAACACTTGGTTCGTTAACTAACTACCCATAAAACTTGTAGTTTTAAACTGCACAGGCGACCGACGTCACTCCTTGTCTACCTGGAGGTGATCGATGCCGATCGATCCCTGATCAACGTTGGTTGCTTCTCTTCACTAATCCTGTCAATGTCGACTGATCGGATCGACGTCGGTTGCTTTGTAACTCAGTAACCTTCAACAACCTCCTCCCCTGTTTGCATCAGTGAAGCTTTTAGCTCCACAACCTAACAATCTCCCACTTGGAGATAAACAACTACACTGTACCTGTACCTATACCCCATCTAATCTATTTCCTAGCTTGTATCCCTCTTCAAGCTCAATCCTAAAGACCACCCACCACACAACCTATGGTGCACCACCTGTCATCCAAGTAACCTACCGCATCTGCATCTACAAACACATGTAGAAAAGAACTTGACCCTGCATAGCATGTCAACCTATTGCTGGTCCCTCTCAAATACCTAAGAATCCACTGAATTGCCCTCTAGTGCTTCTTTCTCAGATCGGCTCCAAACTTTATGACAGCACCCACTGCTTGGGCAAACTCAGGTCTATACCAGACCTCATGTGATTTCAGACACTAAATTGTCCAGCCCTTAGTGTGCTCTAGTTCTGCATCCTAAACCTTGCCAACCCCTGATTCACATTAGCTCCCACTAGAGACAAAATCAACCTGTGATCTTCCATGTCTCCCATGCTAAAGAATTTCGTTGCTCCAAATCCTTCATGGCAAACCACTGAACTAATCTTACACTTAGCTCAGCAAAACCCTATATGTACAAACCTGCTAGCAAACATACCATCCACATACAGTAAAAGGATAATGTCATGACCATCATCCACCTGGTAAGACAAACACAATGGTTACACTGACACTGACTAAAGCCATGCTTTGTCATCCACCTGTCAAACCCTGTACCACTGTCCTATAGCTTCTTCAAGACCATATGACCTAGTCTTCCATCTCACGTGTCCATTCTCTCTATTCTTTAACTAAGGTATCCATTCATCTCTATGCTTTCATATCGGCTGGCAACCCTACCAAATCTCCAATTTGGTTCTGCATCATATTCCTACCACGCTCCCACTGTTTCCTAGATCCTTCCTGCTCTGTAGTAAGTAATGAGTATAAAGAAGAAGAACAATGAATTTGAAGCCTACTTACCACTTTCAGTCCTCCATATGGGTGTTTGAGACTCCTTGATAGCTTGTTGTCCACCCAAAATCTGTTACAGTGACCGACCTCGATCACCACATAGTCTACATCCGACCGACATCGGTTCCCATTCACCTATCCTGACTATCAACCCTACCGACATTGGTGTCTCTTATTGCTAACATCGGTCCTCCTAACCAACGTCGGTCTTACCTATTGCCGACGTCAGTCCTCCTGACTGATGTCAATCTTACCCTGCCTAACATCACCATCTTCGGTCTGCACATGACCAACATCGGCACCTATCTATTCGATGCCAGTTCCCCCTGACTAATGCCGGTACCTGTGTTCACCTGTGAGTGATGAATTTTTACCTGTGAGCTCCTTTGAATCAAAACCCATGTCCAAACTGCGCTGCTTAGAAGTATCCAGCCCCATCCACTAGTCTTTGTCTCTCATCTCCTCCAAGAACACCAAGGCTTTCCAGTTCTTAAGTCTATCAAACACATCTATCTTCTGATTAAGAACATGCATCTCCTTCTTGCTCATGTGACCAAGCCTACAAAGCCACGTCTTCGTAATAGAAGAAGAATCAGTAATATAAGCAAGTAGATAAAGAGTACATGCTTTCTTACCACTAGCTAATTCAAGTGTATCCGCTGTGAGAGTTTTTGTGCATCTCTCATCACCTAACTTTCCTGAAAAAATTAGCCACATCTCTAAGCCTGGGACCTGTATGACCTCCTTCAACACCCATGTGTTGGCCGCCTGCAATTTCAGCTTCACTTCCCCTTTGCCAATTCTTTGGCAAGGCTCACCAGCTCCTCTCTTTGGGGCTGCATGGAAAGAGGCAACATAATCTATAAACCAAGATTCTACTTTATCCAAGAAACATACCAGAGCATCCTGTGCAACAACCCCTGCAACATCTACATCTTTAGTTCCTTCATGTTGATCTTCCACAAACCAACAATTTTCTTTTCCCTGCTCTTTCTTTCCATAGGACTGTAAGTGACCATTCGTGTTTTTCAATTCCTCCATTCTTGGCTTACTTTCTTCTACCATTGCTCTACTCCCACTCAATCAGAAACCCCTGAGAGTGCCCTGTAACCAAACACAAAATCTGCTCCCTGCAACCTAGCTCTGATACCACTTTGTTGGGAAATACGGAAGCACACAATTGATTACCAAGCAACTTAACATGCGTAAATTAACCAGAATACACAAGTAACTAGAATTTAGAAATAACATAGAATATGAGAGACAATACACAACTTGTATTAAAACTCTTCCAGAAGGAAATACAATAAAGAAGATTGCCACAGTTCTTCTTCCTTACACATCTCTAGGGCTCCCACACCTCTAGGGCATAAACAATAAATCTTCCCTCAAAGCTCTCTCTCTTATGGTCCCAACACCCAACTCAAACATAGAGTTGGTGTTCACCTCCAACCAGTCAGTATCCACTACTGCCAGTACACCTATGCTCCACACACTCTACAAGTGCTCCATGCACTCGACAAGTACACAATCATACTTCAAGTAGATCTCCCCTGAACCTACAACAACCTGTACCTAAAATGATCTTACTTATGGAAGGATCTTCCTTGCCTTCCTCTTTGCTCTCTTTCTGAGTACACACTATACTCCAAGTAGATCATGTCTGATCCTACTCCCTGTTGTGTTGCTGTCCTCCCTGATCTTGCACACCTGCAAATCAATCTGGTTATCCACACCTACAAACCTGGATCATGCACACACATACACCTATAGATCAATGATCTTACTTACCATGCAGATCTCCTAAAGTAGCCATGCACACCTGCTGACCAAGATCCTACACCCTTGAAGAATCCTACTGATTCTCCAAAACCAGCACCCACACTTGGCACTATTATGGAACTAGGAGGAACACCCTTGCTCACCTCACACACAGAAGGAGTTAACTTTGCTCTACTCAAACTAGCACACTTTACAATACAGCCTATGAGTCTCTTAAATAGATCTCATGTAAACAATAATTAGACATCTAATTACAATAATTAGATCCACAGCTTCTAGTCTAAATTTAGCTCTTGACATGCAAACACTTGGTTCGTTAACTAACTGCCTGTAAAACTTACAGTTCTAAACTGTACAGGTGACTGACATCGGTCCCTGTCTGCCTGGAGGTGACTGAAGTTGGCCGATCCCTGACCGACGTCGATTGCTTCTCTTCACTAATCCTACCAACTCAGTTGATCAGATCGATGCTGGTTGCTCTGCAACTCAGTAACCTTCAACAACCTCCTCCCCTATTTGCATCAGTGAAGCTTTTAGCTCCGCAACCTAACAATTTAATGTGAGTTATTAATCCAAAAGAATTGATATAAATACAAGATCAACCCTCATTCATTCCTCACCTACAAAACCTAGATACACCTAGCAAAAATACCAAAGATAATTCAAGGAGCATTCAATTTGGAAAAAACCTCCCTATTTATTCCTATTTCCATACTAGTCATAAGGACTACATATCTACAACCCTGAAGTACTAAAGAATCAGTCCAAGATCTTGATATGTTAAGTTACAAGTTAGGTAAATGTTGTACTTGATTTTCACATATTGTATTATTCACACACAATCCAACATGTAGGGGATAACAACATGTCTAAGGCCCTCTTATAATTATTGGTAATGTAGGTAGTGCCCACTAACAGAGGGGTTTTTGGGGTAGCTCGACACCATGTACCCACTAACCCATTTTCCCCAAGGTCATTATGAAGATGGAGAACAAGGGTTTTCAATTGCATAAGGATCTATATTTCATGACCTAGATATGAATTCACTAGAGTGAAGATGAAGTAAAACCTAGAAGCATCTAGGCAGTTTCATCCTATTTCAGTATATATTCTATATAGGAAACTAGCATTAAAACTAGACAATATTATTGATGCAATTATCCCAAGCTGGCATTACTATCAAGAATGCTAGAAGCATCAGATCTAGAATATAATGATTGTTTTAGAATCATCTTCTATCTTGATTTCTACCTATTCTAGATCCAAAACTACATTGACATCAAAACAAGCTAAGTACATCACTTTTTTTTTCATTTCTATATATAACATAGTTATACTTTCCATATTTAGACTACCTCAACATAATAAATTTAGTGTATGCTTATATCTGAGTTTAACATCTAATTAGCCTATTATAGATCTAATTATTTCCCTTGTGCCATTTTATTTATATATACCCCTTTAGCATTTAGATAACCTCAATCTAGATCATTTTAAGGTTAAACATTTGGTGAAACTGATCTTTGAACATCAAATCCTAGGATAAATTAGGATTTTTTGATTGTTTTACTTTGTTGCAAGTTTTAAAAAAATTCTTTGTGAAGCAATGGAAAATGTTAGTACAAAAAACAAATTTCAAATAGAAGATAAAGAATCATTGATTACTCATCTCAATAATAAATAGGGATTAATGCATGCATTTTTTTATGTTATAAGAGATGAAATAAGTAAATAAGGTAAAACTAAGCTTGTAATGGTGAATCCTTAGAAGGGATTATAACTCATCCCACACTTATCAATCCACCTACATCTAGTGGGAATATAGATTATGTGTTTAAACTTTTGTTTCCCAAAACTATTATTGATATATCTATCATGTAATTACCTATTGTGTCAACACAAATATCAATTTCAATTCTTATTACTACTCAAAACATGTTTTCATCCCCTTTGGTGACTACTCAGATTGCTAATCTAAATCCCATTGTGCCTACATTTCAATCATTCCTTTAAGTTATAAAAACCTTGGAAGACAAGACTAAAAATATTGAACAAAAAGATTTAAAATTCCCTCATGTTATAGATTCACAATATGTGTTACATAACTTCTTGCACTTGAGATCTCTTTGTACCCTTTCTCAATTTATGATGGAAAGGGTGATCTTGAACAACATCTTCAAACATTTTATATAGCATGTCTTGACTATGCTTCCAATGATAAACTTTTGACCAAATTATTTCCAAGAAGCCTCAATGACCGTGCTTTGAGGTGGTTCTATGATTTACCTCTCCAATCCATAAAATCATTGAAACCCATTATAGACCAGTTCCTATCACACTTTTCCATTAATATTTACAAAAAGGTTTCCTATGCTCAAATTGATGAAATCAAACAAGGAACCAATGGACATATCAATGAATATCTTGAGATATAAGACAATGCTAGCCAAATTGACCAATCTTATGGTAGACAAAGAGTTACAAGATATATTCAAGAAAATTTTTTTTACTCTTTTACATGAGTCCATTATTTTAAAGAAGTTCAAATCTTTTGATGACTTATGCCATGTTGTGTGGGGCCATGAAATGAAGCTTGTGTCACTGAATAAGCTCAAGTATGTAGCAAACACACCAGCTAAATATACATCTAGTACCAAGTTTACAATCAAACCAAGTTATAAGATAAAACCTCATAAGCCTAAAAAGGAAACAACCACCATGGTTAACAAAGTTTCACAATAACCTAATCAGCTTATCTTATCTAATGCACCAAGGAGACAATTCACATGTTTATCTGAGTCCCTATCTTCATTACTCTTGTGGTTTCTAGAGTGTTAGCTTGTATCTCTCCCTCATCCCATCAATATTTATATGAGTTGACCTCTACCTAAAGGATATGATGAGAATTATTATTATGATTAGCATCAAGGACCGAGACATTCTACAAGTAGATGTTTTACCTTGAAACACAAGATCTAAGATCTTATTGATGACCAAAAGCTTACATTTGAGGATCTTCCAAAGGAATTAGGATCATAACCTAGCGATCACCATAAATATAAAATATTTAATAATACTTTACAAGACCATTCTAATAATTAATCAAAAGTCCAAATGGTACATAATGTACATCCTCTTCCATCACATTATGGGCACCCACTATATGGGATTATTGGTACTTACATGTGACACATACCTCCTATGGTTCAAAAACCTTTTATTTCCTTTGATGATAGTGAAATCAAGGATGATGACTCTAATTTTAATTTTCTATTCATTTGATCATACCTTGACAAACACCCCATATGTAGTGTTATGATTGGTAATGGTGCAAGAAAAAATGTTTGCACCATGGAATTACTTATGCACTTGGGTTATGCTCATCATGATTTACACCCCTCTACTAGATCAGTTTAAGCATTTGATGGGACATCCCAAAAGGTTTTTGGTGAGATTGACCTAGCTTTATAAGTCAGTCTTGCACATGTAGTTACTACTTTCTTAGTTATCCCTTCCACATGTATCTTTGATATGTTATTGATAAGAGCTTAGATACACACTCTTCAAGTAGTAAATTCTATAGTGCATGGGTGTGTTAAACACATTCATGCCAATTAGGTAATTATATTTTATGTAATTCCATATAAGAATCCTCTTGAACAAAATAGACTTAAACCTACACAACTAGATATCAAGCCTACTAAGGCTAATTCACCATAAAATGGTAAGCAACAATCAATCCCCTTTACTAGGCATCCAGTACTTGAGAGACCATTATATCATAGACATACATCAGATTTCAAGGAATCCCAATCTTATACTACACACCATGTTCAACTATCTAGATCACCTCAAAATATACATATTATTGATATACCAAAGAAACAAACAAGTACTCAACTATGGGTTCCAATAACCCCTTCTCCTATTACTCCTAATATTATTTCATAACCACATTATCCTATTCTACATATGGAAAGCACCATTGATACCATAGCAACATATATTACACCTATCAATGTTCTTCAGTGTCATAAATAGGGTATTACACTAGATTAAAATTGGGGAGATATATATATATATATATATATATATATTAGATGGAATCATAGGATGCTCCCTCCTCTTCAAAAAATCAAAAAATACCAAAAAAATAAAAAACATTCAAAAATCTAAAAATAATTTCAGCACTTATATGTTTTTTTGGCTCCTTGACATCTATGTGTTAATTCTATGTTGATGGATGGCATATTCACTTACTTGTACATACACATATGTGTCACACTTCTACTTGAGTATGACATAGGAATACATAGATGCATGATACATTCCCATTTCATATTTTGGGACTTCCTTCTACTCATGTCATATGCACATTTGGGGCATCTGCTTCTTTGATTTTGATACACACAGATTATATGATTCGATGATCACTCTATAGTATCATGTTTGAGATTACATATGTACTTACACATGCCTCTTATACATGATTATAGCTTACATAATGTACTTTATATGCTATACACTTAACATCTTTTCATAACACATTGGATCTATGGGCTACTATGGCATGTATATGTTGGTTGTTTATGCTTTACTTTATGCACTTCTTTGAGTGCCTTACCTTGCTATTGTATTCCTTGTTCAATAATTTGAACATAATCCTTTGCTTGCAACCCATGTGACTATGTATGCTTTCATTGAAATTTAAATATGTCATTATTTATTTTATTAACATTTGACTAAGTCATGTCCCTTTTATTGTGTGGAATTTGAACATGCCCCTTGTTTGCAGTATGTTTAGACCATTACCTTTTGAATTGCTTTTGAGTTCTCTTGTGTGTCTGTTTTTTTGCTTATTAATCTTATATTGTTAATATCTATATTTTTCCATGATCTTTATCATGCATCTTAGTCTTACATGTGATCACATTGATTTTATGCACTTCAATAATACATTTACCTAGACATGTTCCCTTATATATGATACATGGTTATATTCACATATTATAGAGTTGTCTTATCTTTTTGAGGTGAGGTAAATACAAATTCCTATCTTTAACTCACCTCAAATTGGGTAATATTAGTGGGGGAATGTCATAGAGACATGTTCTCCACACATGGCATAGTTTCTCTATTTAGTGGGGAAATGATTTGCAAGCATATTCTCCATACTCATTTAGTATATGGTACTTATATCAGTTTTTGGATTCAATGGGGGCATGATTTGGAAGCATGTTCTCCACACTCATTTAGTATGTGCTACTTATACAATTTTTTAGATTCATTGGGGACATGTCATATGGGCATGGATTCCACGCATTTAAAGTTCTTAATTTTAGTGGGGGAATGCTTTAGAAGCATGTTTTCCACACTTATTCAGTATTCAACATCTCTGGTTTACATTGGGGGAATGTTTTGGAAACATGTCCTCCACATTGGTACTTATATAAGTTTTTAAATTTATAAATATATATTGGGGGCATGTTTTGGAAGCATTCCCTCCACACTTACACATTTATCTAAATTGGAAAAAGCACACATTTATATGATCCATATTCATAGTTATGGTAGAATTATATACAGTGATATTATTATTATACATAATTTCAACATGAGAGATATCTAAGGTGCATATATTCTATACAAAATGTACCTAAAATTACAAAATCCAAAACAATTTTAGATTATATAACTTTTTTTATGGACTGTTACCATATCATGTAATTATTTTTATATTGATACCCATATACTTTTATGAGCTTTATTGAGCCAATATAGTGTACTAGTTGGTTCATTTTTTTGTATGATTCAGGTGATAAAATCACTCAACCTTTCCAAGTTTTTAGGTTGGACTTGATCATACAACCTTACCAGGTTATAAGTATAATTGAGTTGCATGGTTGAGCTAATATCAACTTCTAGGTGGAAACTCACTTTTACTCCAAAGTTGGGGGTATATGCACTTTAAATATTTATCTATATTTGTCTTAATCTTAGTTTCAAAGCATTAAAATGATACATATTTTTCAAAACAAAATGCTAATAGGCAAAGTGGTTACATCAACACATAGGTGTACTCCTAAACCTTTATCTTTCAATTTCAATCTATTTAAGGTATTTTCAACGTAGATTATATGCACTAATTTTATATTATAACATGCTCTTAGTTGTAGGTTAGTCACCAGTAAATCACTCAAGTTGGGAACAAAAAAAAAAGGTGTGCATACACACACAAGTATGCATTCCTTTCCGTTAAACTAGTGATTTCATTACTAGATTAAATGGGGTGGCAAATGTAGATGATATTTTATGATTATATAGCACTTTAGTCTTGTACACCTATAAAACTTAGACTTTGGTTGTTCTTCTCTATTATTTACATTTTCCACTTCTACAAGTCTCACATATACTCTATTTTTTGTTCCCCTTTGCCTATATCTCTTAGTCCAACTAGTCTTATGTTGAAGAATCATGTCTTATATATTTCCTAGAATGCTTAAAATGTACTTATCTTCCATATCTTCAAGTTTAAAACTTGTACCTACTTTTTTCTCCCTAGAGACTAACATTTAGGATAGACAATAGCGTCAACATTATTGCCCTGTCCTAACACAAGTATCCAGTTCTATCAAGTCATCCACTTTGAAAAATAAATGTATCCCAATACTAAACCTAAGTTATTTAATGTGAGTTATTACTCCAAATGGATTGATATAAATACAATATCAACTCTCATTCATTCATCACCTAAAAAACCTATCTAAACCCAGAAAAATACCAAAGTGCACTCAAAGAGCATTTGATTAATCAAAAGCTTCTCTATTTATTCCTTTTTCCATACTGGTAATCAAGACTACACATATATAGGTCTAAATTAATAAATGAGCATACCAAGAGCCAATATTTCCAAGTTACAAGATAGGTCACTATTTAGGTACTTTTCACATATTGTATGAATCACACACAATCCAACACATAGGAGAAAACTACATGCATCTAAGGCCCTCTTTAGAATATTGGTTAATTTAGGCAATGCCCATTTATAGAGGGGTCTTTGGGGTAGCTCAAAATTATGTGCCAACTAACCCATCTTTGCCCAAGGTCATTATGAATATGTAGAACTAGGGTTTTTCTATTTCATAAGGAAATATAATGAATGACCTAGATCTGAATGCACCAGAGCAAAGGCAAAATAAAACCCAAAATCATCTAAGTGGTTGTATCTTATTTTAGTATATGTTACATATAAGACACTAGCATCAAAATCAGATAATAACATTGACGTGACTATCCTAAGCTAATATTATTTTCTAGAGTGTTAGAAGCATTAAATCCAAAATCTGATGATTATTCTAGAATCATTTTCTAACTAGATTTCTATCTGTTTTAGATCTAAAATTGCATTAACATCATAACAAGCTAAGTATATCACTTCTATGTTATTTCTATATCCAGCATAGTTATGATTACTATATTTAGACTATCTCAGCATAATAAATTTAGTGTATGCTTATATCTAATTTTAGCATCTAATTGGCTTAATATAGATTTAATTATCACCCTTGTGCCATTTCATTTCTATATACCCCTTTAAAATCTAGATAACCTCAATCTAGATCATTTTAGGGTTATATAGAAACAAACACAAGCATGTGGCATGGAGCATACAACATAAGCAATTAGCATTCACTAGTCATAAAATATACAAGATAGGCATATCAAATAGTAATAATATAATCCAATTACATTGTGTACATGCAAAGCATAACTATATTGAACACACACATTCACCCACATAACTAAACACATAGTAACATTGAAGTTGAATATATTACAATATGAATATGATTATACATAGAAGAACTAAACAAATAATAATCAAGATAGATTAGGATGTATAACATCACATGAAATATCAATACAATAAATGAATTCACAAAAAATAGAACCTAAATCACTACTAGGAGATGCCCAAAAATTACCCTTGACATCTGTCACAGTCCACTTCCTCAAACTTTAACAATCTACAAAAAATGGAACCCACAACATTTCTCACTTGAGCAACTTCAAAAGGGGAACAGGGATAGGTGTTGCTTTCCAGATATCTTTAACAAATAACATGTGGTGGCTTCCATTTTCTTCAGCTATGGACATGTGGCAGCTTTCATTGATCTTTATCTAGACTGTAGAAACATTCAGGACTCATTTTAGATTCATACAGATGGTGACACTTGGTGGCTTCCGCTGACTTTAGAAACAAAAACCCGGGTCCCACCACAGTCTTTACTTATCAATGAAACAAAGTGAAGATATTTTAGATGTTGACACATGGCAGCTTCCACTTTCTCCAGGTAGGGATATGTGGCATCTTCCATTGCTTTTAGAAAAACATATTGAAGCCTTCCATAGTTGCCACTTGGCACCTTCCACTTGATCCTAAGAAAAAATTATTGAAATAAGATTTTGAAACTCAAAAGAAATTTGAAATGCAGATGCCAACATGAAACCTGGATGCTGACACTTGTCGCACTTTGCTGAATTACTATGAGACACGTGGCACGTTCTGAGCAACTTAGAGAAATTATAAAATGTATCTCAATTGATGACACTTGGTAGCTTCCATACAACTTTGATACTTGGACATAATTTAGGCAAACAAAAACTCATGCCCATGCTCTTGTGTCAAAAAACTTCACTACCTCAAATTGAAACACGCAGGGACAAAACTTGGAGTGCACAACTGAAATTCAAAAAATGAAAAATGTAGAGTTTTTACTCTACAGTTCTTGGCAACCCCAATGACTTTTGAGCCTGCTCAAAAAGAATAATCCACAAACTCCCACATGATCAAATGTGACAAAAATCAAAACTTTAGTAAGGTTGTTTGATAAGCAGACCACTCATCATCAAATAATCCCTACTTATTTTACAATTCGTGGAAGGCTAAATCAAGATTGATGATATCCTTGTGTGAAAAATTATGCAAAATATGAACTGTAGCCTTCAATTTAAATTCAAGCTGGGAAATGGGAATTAAAACAACTTCTACTTCAGGCACTGATGAATCATCTCTTAAACCCTGAAAGACTGCCTAATCATTTTGCCTGGCTAACAACAAAGGTTTAATTTCATCAATCATCAACACAATGTTACTATCAGGAAAAGGGGATGGAATACCCAATTGCACTAGATCTTTAATGTGTTGTTTCATGTCTTTGATTCCTTCTTTCACCACATCTAGAAGCTCTCTGCAATTGATTGTTGTAGAGTTGAAATTGAGAAATTCATTCACTCTTTTAGTAGCAATCATTCTTTCACTAATCCCTATTGTTGACAACATTCCATTAGTTGCATCATATAGCTTTTGCAACAGCATTTGAGAGTCAAACACTCTCAAAGAGATAGTAGACAAAGTGTCTTCAACTGAAGTCTCCACCTTTTCACATAATTTTTGTGCATTTAGCAGAAAGGTTAGAGAAGGTCTGAGCTGAATAATCTCCTTAGAGATTCTTTTCCATATTTATTCATAAAGCTCCTTAACCAGATTCAAAACCCTTACATTCTTATTCCTATTAGCCAACTAAAGTGTCAATTGTTCTATCATTTGTCGCTCGGCTTGAAGTTGGGCATGTATAGCAGTGGTATTGTTATGCTCATTCAGTAACTTCTATTGAAGTTGAGTGACCTGTAGCATTCTTTCCTCACATTTTTCTTGAAATGTTGCCTTTTCCCACCTTAGGGTTGTCACTACATCTTTCACCCGCATTAGCCCTGCTTTTAAAGAATCATTTTGGGCCTGAATAGCCTGATGAGTCTAAAGAGAAATAATATCTTGCAACTATTTGTTGAGACTCTCTATTTTTTTATTCTTGGTATTAATTTTTGTAGTCAAACTGCTATAATTTGCCTTTTCTTGGGCTAAATCAGCCTCTATCTTTTGTAGCTTCTTTGATATTTTCAAATAATCCTCAGCTATTGTAGAAGTGGATTCATTTAGCAGCTCAATCTTATCTTGGGGTCTGAAAAGTGACATATCTATTACCACTACATTCATTATGTAATCTTCAAGCTACATCTGCTCATTTGGCTTGACTATATTAGGTGACAAATGGGTCACCGTTAGTTGTTGTTGTATTGGGTCAAATTGTGACCTCATATGTGGTGTAGACAAGGCTTTATTATCTTTCATCCTCTTTTCCTCCATCCTAGCTTCTCTAGCCTTCTTAGCAGTATATGCTTGAGTTTGGAAGGTAGAAGGGGAGGCAATGTGCCCACCCGCAAAAGGATAACCTTGTGGCAAGCCATATGGAATAGCCAAATGTTGGCTAGGGGTAATTTGAGGAGGTAATTTCTTTGGGATAGAGGGGGGAAAATGAGGCAATGATATGGCCTGAGTATGGATAGATGGGAAAAAATGAGAAATGGGCACAACAAAGGTGGCAGGGGAAATTATTTGGCTAGATGGAATCATCACCCCTATAGGAGAAGAGAGAGATTAAGAAGAAGGAGAAACAACACTCACATGAGGAGAAACTAAAGTACTCTATGGTTGGTGTTGTGAGGGTTCTACTCTCTACTCTGAATCAAGTTGAAACCTTAGCCTCTTATGTTTCCTTGGTGTTTCTTCTTCTGGTTGTGCTCCCTTCTCTTCAACATTTACCACTGTTGCTAGTGGTGATTGTGTAAAACTGGGAACCCCAAGGGTTGACACTGATGGAGAAGCTTTTGGTGGTGAGGATACCACACTCTTTTGTTTTTCAATGGCACTGAGAGATTGGGGCCAAATAGTTGCAGCTACTGCAGCTGAGGTTTGCTCTTGGGTCTGCAATGTTTGACTGGATTCTGCTCTGGCTTTTGGCTCTCCACCCTGTGTCTATAAATTGCTTGTATCAGGGCTAGAGATAGGAGATAGATGACATTCATCCTAGAGTTCCTCCCATTTCTCATATGAATCCACATTTCCAAAAGAGTGAGTTGTCTCACAAATCTCTTGCCTATATCTCCAATAAGCTTCTATTTTCTCAATGTTCTAGTCTTTGTTCTTTAATGTTCTTCTTAAACCAGAAGTCATTCTGATTTTAGGATCAAAATCCCTTTGCTTAACATAAAAATTTTCCCATGGCCTATCTTCTTGAAGGGGCAAATCCGTCAATTCTACATAAAAATTAAGAATATCTTCTCTAGGATTTCTTCTATTTTCCCAAAAGGGACGGCCCTCATGCACAATTTTGGTAGCAACCTTATTATTCCTGACCCATGAAGTTATGAAACCATTGGGGTCATATCCCCATTTATCTTCAATTAAAGAGAAACCCAAGAAGGCTAGCTTTCTTAGCAACATGATCTCAACATCTCTAACCTCTAGGGCCATGTTGTTTGTTACCCATGGAACATCATACATTTTCTTCTTTTTCTTCCCAGAGCCATATTCATTATCTACCATAGGCACCTACCTGGTGACATCTAAGAATGCTAACCTAAGGATCAAAATCTTAGGTAGCAACACTGGTTCTCCACTAAAACCATGGACTCTAATAATAGTATGACAGGATCCAAAAAATTAATCACAAGGAATAGTACAATTGGTCATAAGGCTTGAGACACTTGGAATCAATCTATTTACCACTAGCTCTGGGTTTAGATGACAAAAATTAGGGGAAACAAAAAGTTCCCAAAATTCATATGGGTCACTAGTTTTGGACAAGATATGTGTCCATGTAGACACAAGAGTGGTCCTATGTAGACCGAAGCTTTGGCCATACATATTTAGATGCATGTGTTGGGAAAAGATGCTAGAGTTTTGATACAACATAAGGTGGAATAGATAAGAAGAATACTTAAAAATCCCTTTAGATTTAAACTGGGTGAGTTTTTCAACCATTGAATATGCAATTTGCTCAGATAAATCCAATCGATACTCCTGAGTCTTGTCAACAATTTTCAATTTGAAGAGGATGGCCATTTGTTCTTCATAGACAAATAAATCATCTTTCATTTTGAAAATGAATGCCATCATAGAAAGTGCTTCTTGACTGGCTTGTGCAAATTTTACTCTTGCTATTGGTAGTGTCAGCACAATGGTATCATCATCGCCTAATTACAATTCTAATTTCAGAAACCTCAATTGAGTATTGACATTTGCCCATGTTTTCTACATTTTGGCAATGGTGGGAAACGTGGTTGTCTTGTCATGATATAGGGCCAACATGTCTCTGATAGCCTTTGGTGTAATATGCACCATGAATGGACCCTGTTGTATGGTATTTGAGGGTGCATGAAATAATTCAGAGCATATTTTAACCAAGTCAAGGCATGGATGTACACCTAGGACAATGAATTGTGCCAGCTAGGAAGTCCATATCCTCATTGCAAATGTTTCATATTGTCCAGCCTTAGCCCTCTGAATACACCTTTGATGTGCCCCTTCTCTGAGAGTTTTGATAGGCTTTTGAATAATTGGGTCCATGATTCTGTCTACAAAATCTTTCACCTTTGTTGGGTCATTTGCATATCCAACTTTAGGGACTCTAGTCCGTGAAAAAAAAATTAAAGGTTGTGCAGGGGCTGAAGCATATGATTTGCTTGTGAGAAACTTATCAATGGATTCATAAATCCTAGACCCTTGTTATGAAGATTGTGCTCCTTCCATATCTATATCTATACTTGTAAATAGTGAACTGTGATAACAGGTATCGAGCTTTGCAATAAGGAAGCACTTTCACTAAGCAGGCTTTACTATGAATTGAAATTTGCAGATAACAAAGATTTATTTAGCAAATGCAAGAATGTTCGAGACAATTGTAAGCTTTATATATTGTTATGGGGTATTTAATGACCCATCAAGTCTCGAAAATGGCATTAAAATTAGATAACCGTTAGCAAATCTTATGAAATCTTCATGGGACAGCGAGTTAGACACGTCATGAAAGTGGTTGCGCAAGGTACCTTGGGGGATTTAAGGATTTGGGATATATTTAATGTGTCAAGAGTTTTGAAAATTTTGAAAAAGACTCTGAACCACGGCTATGTGTTCAAAGAACACTTATTTAAAAGAAAGAGTGGGAAAGAAAAATGGGAAAACAAAGCAACAAGGAAAGGGGAACTATCTAACTATAATACATTAGAGACACAGTTTAACTGAAATGTTTCAAGTAGATCCCATTCATAGGAATCTCTTCAAGTTTTCCTTCCATTGTTTTTATCTCAAACAAATTTTTCTGTTTACATGCACGAATTTTATAGGGGCCAGTCCACAATGCTTCAAATTTAGTGTGTTGACCCGGCTTGGCAGCTCTTGCATCCCATTTCAAAACAATTGAGCCTACTTCAAAATGAGGATTTGAAGTCCTTTTATCGAATTGGTCTTTAATTATTTTTTGATGCTTTATTTATGAATCATGTGCTGCATCCCTCTTTTCTTGATCTTCCAAAATTTCAGCAAGTCTAACCTGCATGGGGCCATTTTCCTCAATTTCAATCTGTTTTAACAGTTGGAGAGCAGGATTCTCCAAGCTTAGGGGTATTACAGTAGGCTTGCCATAGACAAATTCATATGGGGACATGTTTCATCATCTTGTCTAGGTGTAATTCTATCAGCCCATAGTGCTATATTAAGCACTTTATGCCACTCTTTGTGATGATCAACACCTATTCTCTTGATGAGTCTAATCAAGTTCTTGTTGGTTGATTTTGCCAAACCATTACCCTGAGAGTAATAATTAGAGGAAGTTTTCAGATATATTTCATGCTTTAATGCAAATTTAGATACTTTAGACCCTAAAAATGATTTAGCATTATTTCAAATTATAGTGTGAGGAGCCCCAAAGCGAGTAGTGATACTCCCTAGAAAATCTAGGATCACATTTTCTATTGCTTCTTTGAGTGGCATTGCCTTAGTCCATCTGGTGAAATAATTTGTGGTAGTTAAGATCCATCTGTGACCCATACTTGGCATTGGATTTATCATTCCAATAAATTCAAGACCCCATTGAGCAAAGGGTTCATCAATAATTATAGGACTAAGGGGCATTACTGCATTCCTTCTCATCCCCACATAATATTGACAAGATTGACACTTTTTAACCATTTGATAATAGTCTATAAATAAATTAGGCCATAAATAACCTGCCTCACTTATCTTTATAGCTGTGGTCTTTGCAAAAAAATGTCCACCTGAGACTCCATGATGCATTTCATGCAGTATTTTCTTAGCCTCATCTTTCTCTACGCATCTTAAAATTTTGCCATCAAAATTTCTTCTGAAAAGAACTTGTTCAATTAAAACAAAATGGACCCCTTACATCCTATAGTATCTCCTCTTTTTTTGAGGGAGTTATCTTGGGTAAATCCCATATTTCATAAAATGAATTTTGTTTGTGACCCAAGAGTTCTAATCAACCTCTTATATCCTCAATACAGTTTCCTTTTCCATTTCTAAATCTGTTTCTTCAGGTATCATCTTTTCAAGCTCTTGAGTCATCTATTGCCACAACCCCCTACCTTTGACTAACTTAGTGGGTTTGACCTCTACATCATATTCAAGGATCTTTATTATCTAGTTTGCTCTTTTTTCAATAATTTCACCCTCCATAATGTATTCTCTGACACTTGGGTGAGCCACAAGTATCAGAATCTTACTTCTTGATACTATATGCCTAAATTTCTTGAGGGCTTCTACCATAGCATATGTTTATTTCTCCACAAAGTTGTATCTGGTTTCGTATTCCCTAAGAGTCCTTGAGAAAAAGGCTATTGGATGCTCACCCTCCTCTCTATCATCTTCCTGTGTTAGGACAGCAGCAATACTAAGCTCTCCTCCATAGACATACATTAAAAAACGCTTAGAAAATTTTGGGTTTCTAAGTATTGAGGCCATTGAAATTGCTTTCTTGACCTCTTCAAAGGCTTGCCTTCCTTCTGTAGTCCACTTGAAAACCAGGTCTTTTTTCAACAAGAGTGTCACTGGTCTTACTAAGCCTGTAAAGTCAGATATGAACCGACTGACAAAATTAATCTTCCCCAAAAAAGATTGAATTACTTTCTTCTTTACTAGTAGGGGCAAGTTCATTATGGCTACAACTCTGTCTGGATCAATAGAAACTCCTTCTTTAGATACTATATGTCCTAATAATTTGCCTTGAGGTACAGCAAAGATACATTTCTTGGGATTCAAGGATATTCCAAATTCTTGACATTTCTTAAAAATAGATTCTAAATGATCAAAATGATCAACAGCATTCTTGGAGAAAATAGTAAGATCATCAAGATAAATCAGGATGATTTTATTTATAAGTTCCCCAAATTCTACATCCATAGCTCTTTGAAAAGTGGCTCCAGCATTTGACAGGCCAAATGACATCTTAGCATATGCAAATGTTCCCCATTTAGTAGTAAAAGGATTTTTGTATTGGTCTTCATCAGCCAACCAAAAATGATTGTATCCAGAGAAACCATCTAGCAAGAAAAATCTCTCTGATCCAGCCAAAGTCTATAAAATTTGTTCCATAGATGGCAAGGGATAGTGATCTTTCATAGATGCTCTATTCAAGTCTCTAAAATATACACAAAGTCTTATGTCACCATTGTATTTCCTGACTGGTACTATATTTGATACCCAAGTTGAGTGTTTGATTGGAAAAATTATTTTAGAATCTAAAAGTTTCTACAACTCATCCACCATTAGAGATTCAATCCTTGGATTTACTGGCCTCTACTTCTGTCTGAATGGCTTAGATCCTTTAGTCAGTTCTATTGTGTGTTGAATGATGTCTTTATTATATCCATGAAGATCTTCATAGCTCTAGGTTATGACTCTATCATATCTTTTGCATAAGTCAATTAGTCTTTCCCTTTCCTCTTGAGTTGCAGAATTTCCAATTTTTGATTTTCTCCCTTCACTCACCTCTATTTCAGAATAATCTGCTTTATTTACTTGGAACCTTTTCTTCTCTAGGCCTACATCTTCTGGATCAAATAGGTTTCCTAAAGTGATTAAGCCTTTGGGAAGCTTATTATTCTTTAATTGTATAACTTGGTCTCCATATGCCTCTTCAATTTTTTGTTGTAATTGATCAGCAAATTCCCCTGATTGTTGCAAGAATGAGAGTACCTGAGAATCATTTTCAAATATTTATCAATTCTCATCATTGTCTGGGATAGTTGGCCTTACTATAACTTTTATTGACTCATTGTTAACTAATAGGCCAGTTGCTAGATCAAATTGTGAGCCAATCTGTGCCATCCTATCAACTTTAAATTTTTGGGTTCTAAGAACTACTTCAATATTGAAAGCTTCAAAATCTTCTATTAAGTCCCAAATTCAGTGTCTATAGGATCTCATCCTTACATTTTTGGCTATTTCCTTTTCCCTAATTTGCTTCACCACTAATTTTGAATCTCCTTTTACTATCAGATTCTTTACTCCCTTTTTCTTGGCTAATATGAGCCCATGTACTAAGAATTCATATTCAGCATCATTATTAGTACAAGCAAATTGGAAATGGATAGCTCTCAAAATTTTCTCCCCATTTGGAGCAACAAGACAAATTCCTACTCTAGCACCACTTTTACTTCTAGCCCCATCAAAATTTAAGGTCCAGATTTCTAAATCTTTTTCAGATTCTTGAGTAGTTGGTGTTTCTTCCCTTAAAACATTTGGGAATTCATGGTCTTCATCAAAAATGACATAAGTGCCCAGACCAGTAGAGTCATAATTTCCATATGGATCACTATGCATCATAGCTAACAAATGGTTATTTTCCTCTTCTTGGTCATGTTCAGTCTAGTCACCCAACTCTTCAACAAAGACCTTTTCTTTCTTATTTAGCATAGCATGAACTGTCTCTAATTTTGAGGTTGGTTCATTGGTGATGTGATCCTTAGATAGTGGCTCAGATAATATCTTCATCTTTGAACCATATTTGGTTTTTAGGATGAGGTGAGACCAATCAAGTGACATATATCCTCATATCTTGTATGTGAAATCCTTGGATAAACATAGACCAAATACAAGGGGTATATCTATGACTACTACATCTTGATTGACAATTATATTGGGAAAAGTATATTATTGTAATGGAAGTTTTTTAATTCTCCCTATTGTTTTCACTGATTTGCCATCCAGCTGCATGACTCCTCTAGTAAGTGGCTCATACTTTATTTTTAAAGCATCAGCTATTTGCTTAGGCATTACTATAGTACTAGCCCCTGAGTTTATCATCGCATTATGCAACAATTTCTTTCCAACTATCAAATTTAAATAGAAGGGCTCTGGTTTGGATTTACTTACCTCTACTGCATTATTTAAAAAGGCTATTGTCTTTAGAGGAATTGTGTCCTTGAGCTTTTTTTGTTAGCAAGTCCTTATTTGGTGCCAGTATGTTTAGGCACTACTTGGCCCTATAGAGCTTCTTATAATAGTATCTTTTGCTCAGTAATGGCTAATATGTCCCATATTGACACTTATGTTGGAGTCCTCTTTAGCTGATCCACCACATTCACTGATCCTAATGTTTGGGTTCTTGGAAAATAAGGGTACCTTACTTTTTCTTTAACTTGTCCAAGAATTACTTGATTTTGCACTGGCTGATGCACTTCTTGTCTAGTAGCTATGTTTTGATGACTTTGAAATGGAGGAGGCCCCATAACTCATTATTTGTGACTTTAGGCTCGTCCATCATCCTTCTCTTTGATCTAGTGTAGTAGTCTGATTATACTACTGGCTTCTTGGAAGTGGAAGCTTCATTCAAGAATATTGACTCTTCATCTTCAACCCATGAAAACAAAGCATGTTCAGGGGCTATTTCTTCTTGTTGTTGTAAGTACATCCCTTGCATCTGAGCCATCAGGACTGAATTTTGTATACCAGGAGATTGGTAAGCTTGAGTGTCAGAAGTACTTGCAAATTGTCCATCCATTCTTCTTTTCTCTACTACCTTTTATTGTAGATTACCCATGGGACAATCTCTAGGTGTATGAGAATTATTACAAGGAAAACACCAGGCATTGGTGACATCTACATAATTAATCTACCCTTAAACAATCTCTCTATTTGTATTGGGGGGAACAGTCTGTGAGGGTGTAAGGACTGCAACTAATTGGTTTGTTGGCTGAGGGTTATTTTGCCTTTGATGATCCCGATGCTGGTTTGGCTGTGGTGGAAATATATTTCCTTGGTAGCCTTGATATTGGGGTTTAGAATAAGGATTCTACTATCTTTTTATGTTAATTAACTCACTTGAAAATGTCCTTAAGATGTTCTTGATATCATCCATCTCAGATGACTAGGCAGGGACAAGTTCTTTAGCAGGTTGTTGAGGATGTGTACATAGACACAGGTGGGGCTATAGGATTAGGGGATTATTGAGGCAAAGGTAAGGTAATTTCTAGAAACATGGGCATGGGAGGCCTTGGGGACAACTTTCCAGCATCTATTAAATTATTTTCAGCTCTAACTGCATAGTCATAAGCTTCTGGCAGAGTCTGACCTCCAAGTGACTAAATCATTATTGATATGTCTGAATTTAAAGCTTTAAGATAAAATACTATAGCCATACTAGGTAATGGTCTTGCTGTAGTAGGAATCCTTTCCCAAGTATTTTGAAATCTTGAATTGAAGTTAGTCATTACTTCTTATGGTGCCCTTTTAATAGTAATCAATTGTTGCAACAAAGAAGACTTATCACCCTTTTCTACAAACCTTTCAAAGAAAAGATATCCAAGCTGATCCCATGCAGATATTGTATTTGGAGTCAAGGATCGGTACCATTCCAGAGCTTTTCCTTTAAAAGAAGCTGCTAACAATCTTATAGCCACATTCTGTTGTGTGACCACATGTATAGCACAGACATCAGACACATCTTGCAGATGTTCTTCTGGTGTTTTGAAATCTTGCCCACTGAATTTGGGCAGAGCTTTCAGGGCATTTACTGGAATAGGATCCCAAGTGGATGGTGGTATTGGGAGAATCAAAGGACTTCCAGTGTTCCAACTTGCATAATTTCTTGGAGGTATAGGAGCTCCCATGTTCACTCTTGGTATTGGTATAAACTGATTGACCCTTCTTCTTGGACTAGTTACCAATGGTGGAAAAAGAATACTTGGATTTACAGTAGATTAAGATCTTGTTACTGGTCCATAGCTCTAACTCCTTGTACCTCTTTGGTTCATATGGTTTTGAAAGAAACTTTAAGATATTGTTGTCCCATTGGGCATGCCAAAAAACTGTTGATGCTTAGATTTGTGATGTTTCTAACACCAACAATGGGAAGTTTCAGGAATGTGGGACTTGCGACCTGAAATGACCTCTAGATTTTAAAGAAGCTGGCTCTTCTTTATCTCAAAAGTATTTTGGGAAAAAGGATAGGAGTTAAATAGAATCACAAATGTAACAACAAAAAATCTAACTATGGTGATGCACCTGAATTTTATTCAACCCATAATTCTAAGCACAATGAATCTATCTTTAAGATTCAATTACATTAAAGATCAAACAAGGCATGATCAATGTAAAAGATAAAATAGATAGAATCAAAAGCTCACAACTTAGATGATTTTGTAATGACACAAAAAATATCAACAAAGGCATAGAACTTAGTCTTCTTATTAATTTTCTAGTCACATAAAAGGCATAGAAACATGCACAGTTATACAAACTTTCTAACTCAAGAAAATAGAACAAAGGCAAATGATATTACTGACCACAGCTAAAAAGTCTAAAACTTCTGATAACAATTTCTCGCAAAAAATTCTCTCTATCTTCTAATGATGATTTGGTGATCTCTGCACCCATATTTATAGCATCAAACTAGCTCTAGATTACTTGCACATTCCCAATCCAATGGTCTAACTGAACTAGAAGTGTCTAACAAAAGATATTTCTTGGATCTAAAATGTTCCATCTCCCTGCAGTTCATTGGATGAAATAGATACACCAGATGCTTCCCATTGTGAAATAGGCAAAGACACTTGGCATGTTTTGTTTAGTCTAATTGAAAACTTTCTCATTATTCAAAAGGTACCATAAAATGACACTTGGCAGCTTCTGAGGCACTTACCAAAGATGCACATCACTTTCCACATAACTTATACTCTTTACTGTGTCTTTGCTTAGGATTTTTCTATCTTTGACATCTGTCACAGTCTACTTCCTCAAACTTTAACAAACTACAAAAAATGGGACCGACAACATTTCTCGCCTGAGTAGCTTCAAAAGGGGAACAGGGATAGGTGTCACTTTCCACATATCTTTAACAAAGAACACATGGTGGATTCCATTTTCTTTAGCTATGGAAACGTGGCAGCTTTTATTGATCTTTATCTAGACTGTAGAAACATTCGAGACTCATTTTAGATTCATACAGATGGTGACACTTGGCGGCTTCCGTTGACTTTAGAAACAAAAACTCGGGTCCCACCACAGTCTTTACTTATCAATGAAACAAAGTGAAGATATTTTAGATGTTGACACATGGCAGCTTCCACTTTCTTCAGCTAGGGATATGTGGCATCTTCCGTTGCTTTTAGAAAAACATATTGAAGCCTTCCGCAGTTGCCACTTGGCACCTTTCGCTTGATCCTGAGAAAAACTTATTGTAAGAAGCTTTCAAAACTCAAAAGAAATTTGAAATGCAGATGCCAACATGAAACATAGATGCCGACACTTATCGCGCTCCACTAAATTATTATGAGACACATGGCACGTTCTGAGCAACTTAGAGAAATTATAAAATGTGTCTCAATCGATGACACTTAGAAGCTTTTGTGCAACTTTGATACTTAGACAAAATTTAGGCAAAAAGAAACTCACATCCGTGCTCTTGTATCAAAAAACTTCACTGCCTCGAACTGAAACGCGCCGGGACAAAACTTGAAACTCAAAAAATGAAAAATGTAGAGTTTTTACTCTACAGTACCCTTAACCAACTATAAATTCATAATCATATTATAAACTTTTATATCTTATATTTATTTCAATAATACCATCAATAGAATATATGTTAGAAATGTATCATTTGTAAATAGTCATATATTCATAATATGGGAAGTTGTGTACCCATATAAAACTCAAAGATAAAGTCAAATAAATTTTATAAAACACAAAGAATCAATCAATCATGAAAAGGAAGATAAAATGTAAAATAAATTAGAAGAAAGAAGGGTGGGATCCCTACTTATAATATAGAACTTCCCTCATAATAGTGTGCATTTTGGGGCATGTGGCCTTAAAAATATATAATGTGTTTTTATCGTTAGGAATTTCAATAATATTATGGGATGGGACATAACCAACAAAATCAAGGGAAAAAAACAAAGAAAATAGCACAAGAAAAATAAGGTAAATTTTAAAATAATGACACATATGTAAATGAATAAAGAACAAAAAGTAGCCAAATAAGGAAGAAACATGAAACACATAATCCATGAGAGGAACTAGAAAAGGAATACAAAATAAAAAACAACTAAATTATGAAGGTGAATAATGTAAATTTAAAATTTAAATAAGAATAGATTGAAAAACATAGAAAATTAAGATTATAAACAAAGAGGATTACTAGGTGTTAGAGGATTAATGGTTGTTGAAATAGTCAAAGTGTATTAATACAATGATATTTTTAACCTAATTTTTTAGGGTTTAAGTGTATAGACAAAAAGGATCACTAAACTTCGTTTCAACTAAAATCTACATTTGTATCTTTTTTGGTCACTCTCAAGCTTCAAAAGTCTCTATTTTTCTAGCTAATATTCATTGTTTTGTCTACTTCTCATTTTTTATAGTAAAATAGTTCCTAAATTTTAGCTCAATGTTTTAGGAGGTAAGGTTATTACCCTATGTGAAGCTTATTAAAAGTGAGCATACCTAAAATTTATGGTAATATATGAAGTTTATGTGAAGGGAATTATGAGAGTAGTTAAGGGCTTTCACAAATGTCCACCTCACATATCCTCTCATTGTGGTCATTTTATGTAACATGTTGGAGTTGCATAGAAGGATTATTACCATTCAAGGCTATCGCGTTTGAGAATTAGAGCCCATATACCCTACATAAAATCAATTATAGTTTGTCATTTCATATTAAGCTATAAAGATATGCATCTAGGAGGTAATTAAATGAATAAAAAATTAAAAAAGTAATGGTTTTCCATTGGGGCATTAATATTAATGGTGTTAATTTTTTATTGATGTGGAGTTTGAAGAATACAATAAGATGATTTATTTGGATGTAAATATCTAAGTGTATAATAACATTGATCATATTTTTGACCTACCACATGACTATTTTTATATTGTTATGGATTTCTTCTACTTGAATACATGGAGTCATACTTCATAAAATAATATTGGGTATTTTCAGTAGTACCCTAACAAAGTCAAGTGACCTTATAAATGTGTGTATCCCCCTACTTTATATTTCAATATGAGTATGTTTGTGTTTTATCTTGGTAAATTGACCGATGATGTCTTCTTTCACACCCTACAAGTCACTCCTTCAAGGTATTTTGTAAAGTTCAACTTATTTAACATTTTTTTCTACAAGATATACAATCCCATATCCTTGATCTATAACTTGGTCTTGGATATGCTATGATGGCACACAAAATAGAGCAAGATAAATTAAATATCATCCAATATTATACAGCTATAAGTATTTTAATCCTTTTTAAATTCATCATCGTATTTAGATAAATAATTATTAGATTGATGTGAATGATTGTGTTAATTTGTTATAGTGGTGGAGGGATCAAAGCCATGGATATCCATAGATAAGTGTAGACACCAAACTTTGGCACAACACTTATTTTTAATGTATTTTTAATTAATTAATTTAATTATACCTTAGCTTATGATTAAACACTTAATGGTACACATTTATTATATTTTTTCCTTTTACTTTAAGACCTTTTCTATATTCTCCACCTTTTAATTTATGATTTTATTATATTTTCCCTTCACTTTATGATCTTTTATGACTTGATAAAGCCCATTTTTAATTATCTTAAGTCATCTCTTAAATATTGAAGTATATTTTTAATTATGTTGAGTCCTTTCTTAAGTCTTTAAGTTTCTTTTAAATTATTTTAAGTCCTCTCTTAATTTTTTAAGTTTCCTTTGAATTCTTTTAGATTCCCCTTTTGAGGCTTTTGAGTCCCCTTTAATTTATTTTGAGTCCTTTGTGTACACCACTAAATTTTTAATTAAAATTATAAGAATCCCTATATGAAAAAAGTTATTATAAGGCATTTAATTATAATTACTCTTATGTTTTAATAAGCACTCTCACATTCAACAGTTATTCAAAATTTTACATTGTTAATATTCAATTCCTAGAGCTATATTTTAAAATATTATTACTTATATTTGTATGCTTGTGCCAAGGTTTATCTAGAAGAATAATCATATAGATATACATATCATCATTTTACACACATTTATAAGATGGATAACTACATCAGATTGAGGCCCATTTGGATTATGTAGGTAATGCTCAATTACAAGAGTTTTTGCAAGATAGTTCAGCCATCCTTACTAACCATTTTTATTCTCCTTTATTACCTAATTGATAGCTATTGCATTTTCAAGATCTAAGGTTTTTATATTGTATATGGGTTAATTACACTCACTTCATATAGTATTCAATCATGTAATCAACCTATAATAAATTAGAGAATTATATCAAATAGGATAAGTGTCTCTCCATCCCTTTGTGTTTGCCATTGTGTTTATTGAATTCACTTGATAAACATATACTTTCCAAAATTGTATTTTATAATAGCTTTCATAAATTCATAGCTTAAGTCAAATTCTATTAATTCAATCTAAATTAGTACTATTAGCTTATTAATCTAAAATTTAGATAAAACATATTAGTGATCCCACATATTATTAAACCCTAGATACCCACTAAACCTTCTCTTTCAAAATATAATTCATAACAACTCTAATTTTAAAAGTATAAGAAGTTTTGTTTCTCACATAAATATAATCATAAACTATTTTAATTTGTATAAATTTTGTATGAATTTTATATAATTTGTAATTTACTGTTTTTAATAAATTTGGCTTAAAATCTGGTCGTTCTATCAATTTTAAAATTAATTTATAGGTTTTATCTTTTTTTTTTTTCTAAAACCTCTTTCATATTTCAAAAATACCTAATAGATACATTGAATTTTTTTATTTTTAATTTAGAAATTTTCTATGTTTTGCTTATGATCATTCTATTTTGTTTGGCCATATATAATCCATAATAGCTCTTTTTTTTTAAATTAGCAATTTTTTCTCTATTAACATTACTAAAATAAGAAAGCTTTTTTTTTACAAAAATATTGTATGAATTTGCTAGAATTTTCAATTTACTATTTTTAGTAAACTCTTGCTTAAGTGGAAAATATTGTGACTATTTTTAAATTAAATTACAATTTTCATCAATTTTTTATTTTGATCCAAAAACTCTTTTAAATTTTCAAATTACTTAGCAGATTTAATTTGATCATTGATTTTTTATTATGTACCTTCTACCTTATTTGGTGCATATTTGGTTTATAACAACTTTGTTTTAAAAAAAAATTGAGGTTTTTGCTGTTCACATAATTATAATTAGAAACCTATTTTTTATCCTAAAAATGTTTATATTATAATTACTATGTTTAGTAAGTGTTAAATTAAGTAACGAAATGTAAATCTATTTTTAAATTAATTTTTGGGTTCTGTAAATTCTTAATTTTTCTACAATAGCATCTCTTAGTTTTATAAAATATTACATAGATATCTTAAAATTTCTATTTATTTGTGGTCTAGGGTTTTAGTTAAAATTCTAACTTTATAAAATCATAAATTTATGATTCTTACATAAAAATATTTCACTTTATTTTTCTTATTTTAGAAATTGTGTTATAGCAGTTTTAAAACTACTTAGCTATTGTCTAAAGGGTTACATGGTGTTTTGCCTACAAACATCATGGTGTTGGAGGTTTTACTCTAATACTCATAGTCATAGTATACATCTAATCATTGAAATTAGTTTCCATGTTCTTCATGGTATTAAAAAATGCATATGATCCCTTGTTTACACCAATAAAAATCTTTTTTATCTATTTGATTTATGGTGCATCTGAGAGGAGCATCTTGTCCAAGGAAGCTACACTCAACTTACTCTTGAAACCAAGTTAGTGAATATAAGTATGGTTCTACCTCTATAGTTAGTTCTCTGAAACATTGAACTGAAAATAATCAATGACAGAACAAGTACATTTGAGATCCTACAAATCATTTAAGACACTTTCCTAGATTACCTATCATATCTTGATTTTTGTTTGTATTATATGCTTAGTCATTAATTCCTTTATACATGTTAAATTAATTGTTATTTTTAGCATTGTTATTATTTCACTCATTGTATTTAAATTCATTGTATATCTCATGAATAGTCATAGTAGATATACTAATAGTATTCATCCCCTCAATGAATTATTTTATATTCATGTTGTGCCTCTTATTTATGATAAAGTTGACTGGACAAATAGAAATAAGCAAAAACTTATCAAATATTATTATATGGATGATTTTGATCTTGATAGCATGAATACATATAGACCATTTGAGTTTGAATTATTCTATTGTACCTTTATCCCAAAGGAAGAAGAGGCACCCTCTACTTTGTCCATATATTCCTCTTTAGAGCATCTTCTAGATGCATTTTTAGGCCCTTATTTGGATTCACCTATTTATTCCTCTCTAGAAAACTCTTTATATTCTCCTAAATGGATTTATATTTGTTCATACCTTTAAATTCTTGTTCATGTTCACTTTCTTCATTGCATAATTATCTATTAAAAAAATAGAAAAAAAAAAGAGCAGTCCAAGTAAAATCAATTTGTATTCAAAAAGGATATCTCAATAAAGGCATTTCAAATAAATATTAAATCTCCAAAGTGACTATTAATAATAATTTTTTCATATATTATCCTTTACAAGTAGTGTATATTTAGCTTACATGGCATAGCTCTTCTCCCTTGTCAACCCATGAGGATGACCCTTATTCCTCTTCCCTTAGCACATCACAAGCTACAATTGTAAGTAATGTTACTCCTTCTACCACATATTATGATGTTGTTCCTAATCCATCCTCATTCTTGTATTCACATGATGTTACTCTTACACAACAATGTCATAATATCATTATAGAGTCGTCACATGATGACAATGCATCCTTTGCTAGTGAAATTTATTTCTATATTATTTATCAACAAGAAGAAAGTAACTCATGCAGTATCAATGAATCTATTAATCTAAAATAATATCATATCCCTTCCTCTCCCACACCTCCTCTTGATGGTGTTTCTATTCAATCAAATATACCTAGGGTTTTGCTTGTGAAGCACTTCAAGATAAATTCACCACTATGAAAAATTTAATAGAAGAGTTGTAAAATCAAAATTAATATTTAAGTTCAAATATCACATCTCTTGAAAATAGAAACAATCTTACTTCAAATCTAGAGTATGCTAGTGTTAATCATATATCTACATCCTTATCTAGCTATCATGTACCTCATAAGTAACATACATATAAACTTAATGTTTCACAAAGTATATAAAATGTTTATAAGAGTCTAAATGAGATTTTAAGAGAAATGATTCTAAATAATTTGATTGCATTGCCTTATATCCATCCTATAAAAATATCAAAATACTATTGTGCATATCATAGATTTCATGGGCATCATAAAGATAATTGTTGAGATTCAAAGAACAAAATACAAAGTCTCCTTGATAGTGGTGATCTTATACAAGATAAACTTATTAAGAAACCCATTCATATTACATATCCTAAAATACAATTGAAAAAATAACACAAAGATTAAATATAAATACCAAAAGATAGTTCAAAACAAGAAAATACTCAAAAAGAAAAATTAGAGAAAACAAGATTACCAAAAGAAAAGTTGCAAGAACAAATTCAAGATAAGAAAGAAAGGTCCTTTTTCAAAAAAAAATACATGAATAAATTTCCAAAGAAAAATATTCCTACAAAGTACAATGACACAAATATGGTTTCTAAAGAATCAAGCATAACATATTCTTCATGCATAGAGAAAAATATAAAGTTATATAACTAATTACTTTTCTTCATGATGTTAAACCAATCACACGTGATCATTCTATAATTAAAGATAATAATGCAAGCTCCTAAAAATGATGAATATATTCAAAAATTAACTCCAATCTATGATGCAATGAATTTATCATACGCAAATAGAAAAGATAATCAAAATGGCATCTCACAATCTCAAGCACAACCTGAGTAGTTTATTTTATCCTATGACAATGATTACATTGATGGTTATGATCTTAATAATACAAATTATTGGTATGATAGTGATTGAGAGGCATATACAATTTGCACTTCTTTTTCTTCCCATGAAGTCTTTCCCTTACATCATATAGGTAACTATACATGTGGTGTTCCTCCTCCATATTCATACATATATCCCCTTGATGAGATCCTTAGCCTATTTTAGCCCCTACATGTACATAACTTATTTAATTTTTACTTTTTTTACTTATTATTTTACACCTAATCTAATTTTTCTTCTATCCCTTGGCTCTATTTTTTATTTTGGGGCACTTGCTCACTTTTCTCTTTCAACCCAATTTGAATAATCTAAGATAATTATATTACTAAGCTTTATATTAAAATCCCTAAAGTTAACTCATTTGATCATTATTACACATCTAAACATGCTTTTTATCTCATTTTTACTTTCATGATCACATATATCTACTTTTGGATGAGGTTATATGGCTATGCTTGACATATATGCTACATATACACCTACATTGGAGGACCCTTACTTGCCTTCCATCTTATCATGCTTTCCTTCAACACCCTGTTGAGGTTTATTTGAATTTCCCCCTCTTCCTTCTATTTAAAAACCTTGTTACTTACCTTATTTTTCAAATATTTTTAAACTTTTACTTATGCATAATTTACCTTTAAAATATGGAAAAATACAAAAACATTCATATATTCTAAAAAGTACAAAAAAGTCAAAATATTTATAAATAAATTAATCAAAATTAGAACCTATAGGCATACTTTCATATTGTTGGTTACATATTTTCATATCTCAATCTATTATTTATTTTCAGTATATATCATATTTCATTACATTTTCAATACGTAGTGTTTCTCGCAAGGTATCTAAGTGTGCAATAGGACACATTTTCACAAAAAAAGAAACTATCCATACATAGAAGAATTTATCCCAATTGAAAAATATTACATACAATCAATCAGGATAAAGTCACACCAGATGAACAACAATTTATCATGGCCTAGTCCTATACTATGGACCTATCTTTGTGTATTTTATATATCTTATTTCAAATGAAACATAGTTACATGGACTTATTATACAATCTTTTCATCACATAGCAGATAATATACTCAAATATCATTCTAATTTCAAGCATAAGGCATAAATTTCCATGGTTTCAATGTTAGGTTAGCCTTATAACCAATAGCCTTGCTTAGTTGGGGGCATCTCATTGTTCTATATGAACACTCTTATAAGTTTCATCTATCAAAAACCATTTTTTACATGATTGAGTTATTATGTGGACATATATCTCTTTTTCACTCATATTTAACATGTGTCATGATGAATATGTTATTTTTTAAACATGTATGATCAAATGATGTTAATTTCAATTTCTATATGCCCCTTTAATATGCTTGTTCATTACATCATATGCTTCAAATTGATTGCTTCTTATATTCAGATCTTGACCTTGTGTATGTTAAAAATACATCCAATTATTTATATGGAATCATCATGCCTTGTGTGTGTATCCCTTGGATTATAAGTTTATATGGCATTTACATGTCCCTTGAATTTAGCCTTTGGGCCTTACGTGTGACATTTATGCAAGTTTTATAACTTTATGCGACATCTTACATGTCCCTTGTATGAGGTATTTGTGCCTTCTTATGTGACATTATGTGCCTTTGCTTACATGTTTGTTACTCAATATTATGGTTTCATGATGCCTATCATGCACTACTAAGTTTCTATTACATATTTCTATGGTGCCATGGTCTACATCATGCACATATTACTTATGTCCTTCAAATTCTTAATCTATTAAACACTATGCTTACAATATATATGCAATAACTTGCAAGTTTTTTTTACATGCTTCATACAATATTTCAATGTTAAATTCAATTACTTCAATGTTTGTAAAGTGTGTGGGATCTCATCCTTCTACTGATGAGTTATCTCAATGGACTAAGTTTTATTGGAGCTTAATATTTTGCCTTCCGTTTCCTTGGATGGTTTCATCTCTTGGTTTATTATTTGGTTGTTGTCTTTTCACAATTTTTTGGTAGAAGGTTTACAGATTGATTTAGTGTTTATCTTCTCTTTGTCTGGGTATGTCTCTTTCATAGGATGTGTCATGTTTGGAATAGTGTTTGATGTTGGTTTTTTATTTCTTTTATGTTTATGTTGGTCGTGGGGACTAGGTCCTTATTTGTGCCCTAGAGCCAGTTCTTAGCTCCAATCAAAAGCATTTACCCTAATAAAAAATGTTGTATTCAATTACAATGATGTAATATACAAACTTTTCATATACTTCTACATATTTTAGATTCTAATACAATTCAAATATTCATATGTCACTACTTGATTACATCTTTCATAAATGCTCACACTTTTTCTTTTGAGACAAGTTATTTTCAAGAAACTTCTCTCATCTCAAAATGGGGGCATCATAATGAGATTATCTCTAATATTTCACAAGTAGTACATTTCATATTTAACAGTTTATAATATGAAAAATTAGAATTTTTAGATTTTAGGGGCATTAGACTTGCTTATGCACTCCACCCTTACAACTTACTTTATCACAAATAAACATGTTCAAATACATTTACAATATTTCAAACAGTTTTCAAAAGATCAAATTGACACTTATACAATACAAGGGGCATGATATACATTCATGACCAAGCTACTACTATACAAATTTCAAATATCTCTTTTTCAAGTTTCAAGAATCTATAGTTTGAATATATATCCATTTGCAGTAGTGTGATTCGTCTTTTGTAAGTGGACCATGTTTGAGATTAGTGACACTCCATGTCTTGATTTCACTTTAGTGAGCGATGTATTGGTGCCCACCTCTTCTTTTCAATTCAGAAAGTGAGCCACATTTGAACTTAGTGACACTCCACGTCTTAGTTGCACTTTAGTGAACCACTTGGTTGGTTCTTAATTCTTCAAATATTACAGAGTACTCTATGAGGGTTGGAGCATATAATATTTCTAATTCAACTATCTTCATTGATTCTTCAAATTAAAACTTTATCACTCTCAATTCACCATGGTTTATTATTTTTTCAAATATCCCAACAAGGGGGCATGTACACTTCACCATCTCCAAAGTTACAGGGAATTTTCTCTCCTTGCTCTCTTTTCAAATTACAAACAGCTAATATGAAAATTTTAGTTTTCAATATGAGTAAATATTACTTTCAATGTCATTATTATAGGTTTTTTACCTAAAGGCATCTTTCATAATCAAGTTTTGCATCCAAAGATAAAGTGTGTATACACACTCAGTTTCACATCTACTTTACTCTATTAATTTTACTTTCATTACATCATTAGAATAAAGTGAGAAAAAATATAGACACCTAAATTTGGTAAAACACTTGATTTAAATGTATTTTTAATTACGTTATTTACTTAAGCCTTATCTTATGATTAAACACTTAATGGTACACGTTTCTTATATTTTCCCCTTTTACTTTATGACTTTTTATATATTATCCACCTTTTACTTTGTGATTTTATTATATTTGCCCTTTCACTTTATGATCATTTATGACTTGATAAAATGTCTTTTTAATTCCCTTGATCATTTATGACTTGATAAAATGTCTTTTTAATTCCCTTGATCATTTATGACTTAATAAAATGTCTTTTTAATTCCCTTGATTCCTCTCTTAAGTCTTTAAGTTTATTTTTAATTCTCTTTAGTCTTCTCTTAAGTCTTTAAGTTTATTTTTAATTATTTTAAGTCCTATCTTAAGTCTGTAAGTATTCTTTTAATTCTTTTAAGTCCTCTCTTAAGACTTTTGAGTCCCCTTTAAGTTCTTTTAGGTCTCTTGTGTGCACAACTAAATTTTTAGTTCAAATTCTAAGAATCCTTATATAAATAAATTTATTAAAAGGCATTTCATAACAAGTACTTTTATGTTTTAATAAGCACTCTTATATTCAAGATCTATTCAAAGTTTTACAGTGCTAATATTCAATTGGTAAAGCTATATTTTAAAGTATTATTATATATGTATGCTTGTGCCCAGGGTGAGCTAGGAGAAGAAGCATATAAATCTACATATCACCATTTCACACACATGCATATGGGGAGAACTATATTTATTTGAGATTATTTGGGTTGTGTAAGTACCACTCAGTTACAAGAGTTCTTTGAGGATAACTAGGCCATCTTTACTAACCCATTTTTATTCTCATTTCTTATCTAATTGTTATCTAATACATGTGTAGAATCTAGGGTTTTGATATTGCAGGGGGATGAATTACAGACACTTAATATAGTATTCAATCATCCAATTAGTCTACAACAAATCAAGAAAGTATACCAAATATGATAATTTTCTCTCCATCCCTTTGCGTTTGGCATTGTATTTGTCAAATTCACTTATCAAACTTATACTTGTCAAAATCGTATTTTATACTAGTTTTCAACAATTCATATCTTAAACCAAATTCTATTAGTTCTATCTAGTTTAGAGTTATTATCTTATTAATCCAAATTTTAGATAAACCAGTAAAGAGGAGAACATGGACAGAGAATATATAAATATATTGGTTAAAAAGTTGTGTGACATTTACAATGACCCAACTTTAGACTTTAAATGGAAAGACATAATTCTAAATGGGCAAACTCTATTTGGTTTGCAACAAGTGACTAAGAATTCATTGTTGGTTGCCATACCCAGAGTCATTTCTACTCTGAGATCTATTCCACTTGTGTAGTATGGAATTTATGGAGTGTACATTTTTTTAATCCATAGCGAACGAATCAATAAACCGTGAAACTAAACCAATAAAAAGTCATAAAATGGGAATTTATTATGTGTGAGATTAATATGTGTGTGATATGAATCTATGGTGAATGCTTCACAATGAAAACACTTCTAACATAACTACTATTATGAAGGGCAAAATCAACTATTGGGCATTATGTGTTCATAATACATTTCAACTACTAAAATGCTTTCATCTACTAGTGTCTCTCCCCATTCAAAATTTATAATTTGATTAGAACGTTGACTCCTCTTACGACATGAGCTATTATTTGTGCACTCTGATTTGGTATTCATATTCCACATAAATAGTGTCACATCAATATTTCAAACAATTTTATATTTAATTTTTCTTATGTTTATTATATATTTTTTTATTAAGAATATTTAAATAAAAAGAAATTCATTTTTAAAATTGACTTTTAATTTTTTTTTTTTAAATTGAAATTAATTTTGAACATTGAAAATATATATTTGTAAATATGATGTGTTATAATATGATTAACTATAATAAAATATAAATTATATAAATAATGTATATATAAATTTTATCAAAAAAATTATATTATTTATTTATATTCCTTTCTTAAATATTAATATAAATAAAAATAATAATATTATTATTATAAATATCTTAAATATATTTATATCAATAAATTCTTTATTTAATTTTTCCGCATCCAATTTTATTATCTTCTTTTCAAATTAGCTATATTTCCTAATAGCTATGGACAAATCCGGACAAATTTCACTTCTTATTCCCATCGATTTTCTCATACGTAATTAAGATGGGACACATTTATTTCCAGGTCCCTCGAGTTGACCCAAAATATATATATATATATATATGTAATGATAAATCATACAAGACTCTCTCAAGGTAGTTCCGTCTTGCGCGGGCAAACTAAAAATCAAATCGTAAGAAAAAATAGATTTGTTTTTTATATTAGAGTTGGTACAAGAACTTCACTTAGAAAAATACTTTAATGTTTCCTTTCGAAGCTTCACATTAAAATGTGTGAGAGTCACGCTTTACGAAACCAATTTTATCATGCACATTAAAATATCGTGCTTCTGGAAAAACAATTTTCAAGTACACAATAGTCAAAGATCTTTGGATAAAAAGGGGAGAATAATCGGACCATTTCACCAACATCAAATCCTTAATTTAAATAGCCATATCTCCTACAAATATAAATAGCCAGGTGGTGATGATGGTCATCATGTATGGCATGAAAGGGCCTTTGGGCATTCCCATTTCCCTCTTTTCAAAGGGCATGCGTTTACTTTGCAATTAGATGAATCTTTCCTTAATGATGACATGGTGATTATCTCTATACATCTACATTTAATCATTGTAAACATTTAATTTTGGTTTAGATATAATTTAATTCTCAATTTATATTATTTTCGGGGATTTGTTTCTTTATTGATTATCGATTTATATTAATACATATAGGCGTGTTTTTTTATGTTATTGGTTATGTTTCTCCTTTTTTTTTTTTCGTTTTTTTTCTTTTCTCTTTCTATATTATTTTTTTCTCTTTCGTTTTCTTTCGTTTCTTATTTTTCTGTTATTTTGGACTTTTTGTTAGAAATGTAGTAATATGATTATGGTCTATTAGGATTACCACTATGGTTCTGGATTGTCAGAATGTACCACTGCGTTTCTACAACCTTTTTTGTGTGAGCTTTTTTGTCCCTTATTTTGGGTCTCATGTGTTTTATATTCTTCTTTTATATGTGTTTCCCACATGTTGTATGTCAGCGTGTACACAAATATGGTCCTTATTTAAAATTGAGACATTTACAAATACATAGGTGCATTAGTACATATAAAACAAGATAAATAAGTGAGAGACAAGAAGAGGTCAAGAGTGATATAAGTGAATTGAAAGCAAAAATCTATCATTTATTGAAAAAGCATAAATTGAGTGTTTAGAGAAGAATTCGATTCAATATTGGAATCTTCCATGGACCTATTTGCTTCTATCCATTATGTCCCCATAAAAATCTCTATGTTGAAGTTAATTTATCAAAAGACCTTAAGGAGTTTGTTGATATCCAGGTTGGTGATTCTTATCATTCTCAATGTGTCTTGTATATCAACTTGCCCAACACTTGTTTCTGTTGTCAAACTACTTATCACAAGACAAAGGATTTCTCATTGTATTTGCCTTGCAACAATTCAACACCCAAGCCTATTACTGATAACTCTAATAAAATCATGAATATGAGTGGAAAATTATAAGGGGGAAATAATTGTAATAAGGGTGTTATCAACCAAAACCCTATTATCAATGCCAAAATTCTTAAAGATTCACAACACAAGAATCAATGCCAATGCTCACCACATTAGGGAGTATACTCAGTTAAATCAACCCACTATAGATATTTTTCTAACCAAATTCAAAATAATTAAACCCAAGTTTTTCATTACTCCCATGGCTGCTAATGTTCTTTCTAGTTTGCAAGTATCTACCTAGATAATCTTGAAAAAGATTTATCTATATTATTTGTCTCTCCACTCACATAAATATTCATGTTGGGGCTCTCTGGGACACTCTCATATCCCTCCTCATCAAAATCCTACGATGGATGAAGAGTATGTGGTGGAATATCTAGATAGATGGTTGTTTCAACTTTAGGATTTTATGCATTTAAGCAATGATCAGTTCTTTAAAAATCGTTAATGAAGCCCTAAAGGGCTTAGATTCTAAGGATATGTCTCTTGACACCTATAATATATGAACTTCTTCTCATGGAATTTTTGAGTTCTAACAAACTCAAAGCTCAAATATGTTGTGCAAGATTTTCAGAGGAAAATTGTATAACTGGATATTCGTTGCTTTCATAAAGTTAAGGTAGCAAATTTCCTTCTCTATGCTATTAGTAAATTTATTTGGCCTAATAACCTTATTTTGAAAAATAAACATGATTTGGTTCATTGACATGTAATTACATTTTTTATCCAAAATGATGTTTGCATTATGTATAGTTTAACTCTAACCCCATGTATCATGTCAACTGGGTGCTTTTTAATAGTGATAACCAATCTTTTCGGATCATTAATGTGTATGCCTCAAATGACGCTCATGAAAAGTTAGATTTATAGTGGTGGATTGGTAACAAACTCCCAGATGCCCATTAGGAAATATGTGGCAACTTCAATATGGTAGATAGGCCTGCTAACAAGATCATCATCTTTGAATGCATTAGATAGCTTGTGAAAGAGAAGCTTGGATGTTTATGTGTAGCAAATTTGTGTTTTATGACCCCAATACCACACATCATCCCATGTGTGAAGTTTGGTACACTTGGTCCAATATCTAAGGTGGATCTAATTGTGTGCTTAAATGACTTGATTGTGCGATGATTTACACATAACCTTACTTCTCATTCGATAATGTTTTTTCATTTCCACTAGAATCCATGCCAAAATTTATCCTTTATAATCACTTTCCCATCCATTTTTTTATCACTTGGAAATTCAAGCGGCTCAAAATTCAAAAATCATAATTTTTTACGAATACTATATTTTTGTAGCATGAGGCCATCATTTACCATATTCTTAGAGTTTGGAACCTCGTCCCTCAGCGAGTTAAGTAGTCAAGTTGGTTTTGTGGGTGTCTGACGCACTCACGTGTACGACTCGATTTCTCTAAATATATGGCCAATAGATGGAAAAGATAAGATGGCATTCTTGCTCTACAACCTCCTCTAAGTTGAACTATGTAGTGGCAATTCTTGAACAAACTTATTTCTATGAGCCTTTATAATCATAAGTGGCAGAGCTTAGGAAACACATCCAAATTGCAAATAATTAAAATGTTGATGGGGCTCAAATATGGGCTTGATTGCATTAGCTCAAAGTGGGTGAAAATGTCTCTAAAAGAATCATTTCAAATGTTCAAATCCAAACATGTTACTCAAGATTAAATTTTGTCCAATGCCTTATGGAAGTACTAAATATGATCCAAGCCTTTTTTAACACTTCCAAAAACTTTTCAAAGCCTAGGAACCATCCCTGGAGTGACTGTTGACGACGAAAATTGCGCTAGATTCTAATCAATCAACAATGGGAAGTTTCAAGCTGTGGGATACTGCGGCTTGAAATAACCTCCAGATTTTAGAGAAGCTGGTCTCTTCTTTTATATCAAGTGTTGGGGGAAAAGGGATAGGAAATTAAACATAAACGCAAGTGCAGGAAATGAAACCTAACTATGGCGATGCGCCTGAGTGTAATCCTAATCCTAACTTGAGCACAGTGAGACTATATATAGGATTCAATTACATTTAAGTGCAAACAAGTGCATGATCAATGTAAAAGATTGAAATAATAGAAATCGAGGCTCACAACAGGGACTTCTTTTGCTGAGATACAGTAAATGTCAACAAAGGCATAGTGTTCAATCTTCTTAATAGAATCTTCCAATCACATAAGAGGTGCAAAAATCACACACAATTATGTAGAATTTCTGACTCAAGAAAATGAGACAAAAGCAAATGACATTCTTAATCACAACACTAGAAAATCTACATTATAGACTACTTTGAAAATGACACAGATAACATCAACCAAGGCATAGAGTTCAATCTTCTTAATTCATTCAGCCACATAAAAGGCACAGAAACATGCACAGTTACATCAACTTTACAACTCAAGAAAATGAGACAAAAGCAAATGATATCACTTGTCAAAACTCTAGAAAGTCTAAAACTATAGAAAGTCCCCCCCTTTTTTTTTGGTATTGATCCTCCTCTTTTATAGCCTCAGATTTCCCCTTCCATCATCCCCTTTCCCACACAATTCTACTATGTCCTTAACTCACAGGGGACAAACAGATGGTGCTTTTAATGCCTTGGATGCATCCTGGTCTTATTAAGAACTGCCCTAACTGCAGCATGGCGATTCATGACTAGTTCCTCCTTTCACACCTGAATTTCTCGTTCCATCACCTGCTTAGCCGCTTAACTATCTATTCTGCCTCCGCTTATAGGGGATAAACAGATGGCCCTTTTAATGCTTGCAGGCTCCAAAAATCTACCCAGTGAACTATTCCATCTACCAGGAATAACTCTTGCTGAGTTTCCCTCCATCTCACTTTGTGGCAACAGGTACATGGAACACTCTGTTCTGTTGAAATGGGAGAGGACACTTAGTCAATTTCTTGAAATTCTTCTTATTACTTAGAAGGCACCAGAGAATGACACTTAGTGCTTTCCACCTGATTCATCGAAGACATGTGGCTCTCTCCGCTTCTCTTTAGCTATGGTGTAGGATCATTCGAGGCACATATTAGACTCTTATGGATGGTGACACTTGGTAGCTTCCACAGAATTTTGAAGTAACACCCGAGGCCCACCACAATCTTTATTCAACAATGAAACTTGAAGATGATCTCTCAGAAGTTGACACGTGGAGGCTTTTGTGGCTTCAGGGAAGATACATGGTGTCCTCTGCTATTTCTGGGGATGAAGTAGAAAGGGGCTCAGAGAGTGACACTTGGTAGCCTCCTCTGCTCTTTGGTATTTAAACAAAATGGAATGACGCTTCTCTGCCTTACAAAGGGGTACCGACCCCTTTGGTTTTTGGGACACTCCCTTGAACTACCTGATGAATTGAAATGGTTCAATGGTTCAACACTGTGCGCCATTTCTACGTTAACTAAGGTATTGAACCAAAACATTGAATCAACTATCTTTTGGATGTCGACACGTGGTGACCTCCGCTTTCTTTTGAAAAGTATTTCAAAGCCTTTCGCCACTGCCACTTGGCACTTTCCACTTTTCCCTGCTATTTAGCTTGTTGAAAACCTTTGTCGAGAAATAGAATGAACGTAGGTGCCGATACGAGATGTGGATGCCGACATGTGGTGACTTCTGCTGAGTTGCTGTTGATTTCCAATACTCATCCAAACTAAGTTTCACATAAGTAGAACAACAAAATTTTCATCCCAATGATTGGTATAATCATATTATTCTTTTTCTAATCAATGGCTATTATCCTACAAGGTTAAGTAGAAAGAAAAAGAGAGATTTGAGGCTCAAAGTAGCCCATTTATTTATCAAATATATGTGGCATGATCCGTGGCTCTCCTACAAGTTATGAAAAGTGCCTTGGACAATGCCAGTTGGCCAGCTTCATGTTTCAGAAAGCGACACTTGGCGGCTTCCGCTGGAATTCAACATTTAGGCAAAATGAGATGAAAGAAACAAAAGAGGAGAAAGAGAACCCGCGCTAGGATAGTGACACTTGGTAACCTCCGCTGCACTTCGATACTTAGATGGAAAATGAACCCGTGCTCTACTCCAACTCTGCCGCTACGACCAAGGTATGTGGGAACCAAAACTACAATGCTCGACTAAAAATTTGAATGCAATGTAGAGTAAAAATTTACTCTACAGTTACAACAATCCATTTTCCAATGCCTTTCAGTTATTCCCTATATGTTAATTCCTACACAGAGGGTTTATTACAATAAGAAGCTTTCCATTTAGGATATTTAAGTGGTTGTCATGAAAATGGCTAGTGGAAAAGCACCTAGGCATAATGGATTTCCATATAGATTATATAAACAAATGTGGGATACCATTGGGCCAAACTTATATCATGTGTATCTTGAAGCTTTCAATGCTCAATCCTTGGGGATTGGCATTAAAAAAGGACATAATAAATTCATTTCTAATTAGGGAGACCCCTAGTTAATTGGTAATTAGTAGCCCATCACTTTAATCAATGTCTCATACAAGATCATTGCCAAAGTATTTGTTATCTATCTTTGCCATCTCTTGCTTTTGATTGTCAAACCTGAATAAATGAGATTCATTCAAAGCATATACATATTGGATAATATAATTATTCTATGAGAGGGTATGTAATTGGCTAACCAATCTAATCAAAATGCTATGTTAATCAAAATTTACTTTGAGAAATCCTATGACCATATTGAATGGACCTTAATTTTGGCTATATCAAAAGCCTTAGGGTTTAGCCCCACTTTTCTACAATCAATTCAAATACTTTTTATTGATGTTTTTGATTTCCTTTCTATTAATGACATCAAATCTAAGTAATTTGGTCTCTTCAGATACATTTGGTAAGGATGCCCATTGGTGCTTACTATGTATGTGCTCATTGTTAAAGGCTTTAGATATCTATTAGACAACACTCAATCTCAAGGTCTTGTTTGAGGCATTTCTCTCACTATTGAGGAGCCCTCTCAACTCCTTAATGGTCATTTTACAGATGAATCCTATCTTAATATTATCGAGTATGAGATTAATGTAGCTAATGTTATGTGATGTTTTGATACTTTATGCCTTGCCTCTGAGTCTTTTATTCAATGGTAAAAGACATAGTGATACAAATAATCCTTCTTATCTTTGCCTCCTTGGGTGAGTCAGTATGATTGGAAATGACTTCAACATTATGATATTTTTAAATTTTTGGACATTCCATTTAAATTCGAAGCTTCCCGTTCTATCTTATGGCACTTTGTGGTGGACCAAGTTGCAAAAAAGATTTCTCATTGGATAACTAATCCCCTATCCTTAGCTAGGAAATTGTAAGTTTGCTTTAAGATTCTTGTGTCTACTCATATTTATTATTATTCCTATTGGGTTCCTTCCAAAAAATATATTCATAAGCTTTAAAAACTTCTCAGAGAATTTTTTTGGGATAGTTATTCCACTAGCAAAGGTTTCCATAGGGTATCCTGGGAGTATTTTTGTCTCCTTAAAGAGGCTGGAGGTATGGGGTTGATTGACATTTCTCACCAATGTTTGGCTCTATGTGCCAAATGGATTATCCATTCCATTGAGGGAAAGAGGCATAGAATGTCTTACTTTGACATTGTATCTCTAAAGGTACTCATCATGATCATTCCACTTAGAAAGGTTTAGTATTTTATAAGATTCTCACTCTCTGCACCTCTGTGAAAATCATTGGTTCTTTTATGCTTAAAAGCATTAAAAAATCTTG
>JARHVA010006593.1:600000-780000 GCA_037957365.1 Torreya grandis | reverse complement strand
AAACTACCACATATAATGAACCCACGCAATCACAACTGCAAACCAACCAAGTAAAAATACTTGACTCAAGGAAAATAGACATTGTTTCATCAATTTTATGGTTACCTGTGCACCATACCCTAGTTACTAGATCCATAACTTCCACATGAAACCTACCTTATCTATAGTATGCCTGTAATCAAGCCAACATAGACATCAATAGTACTTAGGCATAATCCATAACATAATATAATATCATATACTCATATAAAATACTACATGAATGATTATGATTCAATTTAAACCAATAAATAATGTTATGCAAATCACATAATGTCTGTAGTAAATGTTCACATAACATAATAATGTTAAAATAGTCTTAGTAATCAGTCAAAGTCAATGTGATAGGTAGGTGTGGTCATGATAAGTGTTTGAGAAAAGATCCATATAACTCTCAAATATTGGTTGTTATGAATATCAAGAGGGGAAATAGTAGATAAGGAGCCTCATGAACTCTAAATATATAATCCTTAGCAAGCTTCATGCATCAAGGATAAATTTGTATCTCTTTATCAACTTATATGAGAATTTCTTCACAAGACCCATTTATTTTGTTTAGAAACGATTCATTCTTTCGGTTGGATTCATGTACCAATTACATATCTACATATGGAGTATTTATATTAAATATATTTTAGACAATTATTTTTCGAGTGTTTTTTTGTGAGAAATAGGCATTCCCATTATATTTGGAGTGCTATAAAAAGTTAGTTTTAACTTTCATATCTCTTAAATCTGAAATTTTTAGCTCATTTTTCAAGCCATGTAGATCACATTACATGTGTATTTGGAGAATTTTTTGGGGTAAGAATAAAGCAATGGCCTTTTCAGCTCATCTGGCATATTTTTAGGACCATATTTTGAGTTTTTCTATTACATCATGACAATTTTTTAACTCTTATGTTATGCTAGATATTGGATCTAGATCAATCTAAAGGGTATTTTTTCACCTTACTTTTGTTTATTCATGTGACATATTGAGCACTCTCACTTGAGGATTTTGTCTAAATTTTTCTACTCACTTTCCATGTTAACACTTTTGGATATATTGAGTTGTTTTGTCTTCACTCCCTAGTCAGCATTAAGTGGGGAAGGGGTTTGTGTACTTTTAATGCTTCCTTGGATGTTCGAGTATGTTATGTACCTAGTGATTATTCCTAGCATATGCAAGGCTAGTTGTTTCTTGGAGGATCTAACTAGCACTCAATTTTTAATATGGTTATTTCCTAGAGGAGCCTCATATTACTCCATTTATAATCATTTAACCATGGTTTATGTTCAGATGGAACACATACCAATAATCACATCTATTCACATATCCATATTCATGGAATCTAATTTTGATTCATTCCATTGAAGGCTTCATCATATTAGATAAACACATAACTTATCAACTCCATTTTTTAATTTTTCATTATAAATGGGAACCTCATTAGTCCTAGTTTTCGGGACCTATACTTATGAGCATATGACTTATTCTTTTTTACCATATCACCCAAGATAATCTTCAATGGGTATTATATTGTTACATATTCTCATTTGATGTGAATTCCACCTTAGGTATATGTGTTACCAAGGTGTGATTTATTATGTGTACACAATTATTACAAAAAATTAATGTGGTATTTATTCTCATGTGTGTTAAGGGTTAGGTGTAACTTGGGGAATGATCCCAACTTTTACTCCACCCATAATAAACTCTCACTCACACCTTAATTTTCCTATATAATAGCCATTTATGTTATTGTGTAATGTAATGGAGCTTAGATTCATCTCTGATCTAGTAGAGATGTAGTATTTTAGATACTCTTGTTCTATTGCATCCACTGTGGGTTTCAAACATCATTTTATATTACATAAAGTTAATACAATGTCTCTTTATTAGTTAATCTCATAATTTTAAAACACCATCCTAGGATACTTGAAACACATATCTTACCCACTTTATTGTATTCATCATTTAATAATACTTATCAATCCATTAACTATTCATTATCCATTTTACACATCTTACTTATACAATTTTCCCTATACCCTAATTTCATACTAGTTTCAATCAAAAGTTATGATCCATCTTGATGTATCATAACTCTATTAGGCTTTCCTTTGAAGAGCTCTGATTTCACTTACTCAATCATTTCTATCTTTGGTAATCTTTTTAAGATTGGTATACTCAAGACCAATAATCTCTTTCAAGGTGATTTCATAAACTTATTCTTTTCTATTCTTGAGCTCCACTGATGTATTTTAATCCCTTTCACAAGTCTATCCCCTAGGTCTGTATGTGATGATCTATAATTTGAACCCTATTATCCTTTATCAAATTCTTATAAAATGCTCAAGAAAATAGTAATGAGTTCATTTAGACTTTTTCAAGGTTTCAAAAACCTATTAGGTCTCCAAATAACCAATAACTTGACTGAGTCCTTAAAATTGATGTAGGATTATGTATAGACCTTTTAGACATTAAGAAAGATAATATTGTTCTAATTTATACACAATATCCTATTGAATCACCATATTTTATACTGCTTAAGCACTTTATAATTCTATAAGAGACTCATCACAATGGTAAAAATCTTTTTGCAAGTTTAAAACTTCAATTAGATCACTAAATTCCATTGTATTCAAGTTCTCCTACAATAGTCTGTGTAGGTTTGACTTGTTCTTGAGAAGGGTGTTTAGGTCCTATTTTCCACTTATTAACCTTATTTAATGAAATTTTTACTTCTTATAGTTTGTATTTATGATTAGAAACCAATGATTTTATTGGTTCCTATGAGAATAATCTCAACAACCACTTTTACACTTTAGGTCTATACAAGCCTACTCTACCTTTGATAGGTCTTAACTCAAATCACTTCAAAAAATGATTTATATCACTTTTTAAAGTGTTTAAAAAAAACAATATAACCTTAAAATACCTCCTTACAACATTTTTAGTGAATAACATGGTTAATCTAACAAAATTTCTCATGTTTTAGTTCTACTCAATGATCACCTACATAATTTATAGAAAATAGTCAACATTTTATTTCTTCACAAGACTTATTCTCGCTTATTAAAACCTAGTATGGTTTCCAAACACATTATCTCACTTTTTCACAATTAATTAATATTTTTTATTGGTTTAAAAATTATTTATGGATTGATTTGCATCATAAAACCCTATTTTAGGGTTTCTCATTGTCCCCAAAAGCTAAAAGCTTTTTATTAATTATTCATGAAGCTTAAAACATTTTAAACCCTTAAAACACTTGTATTAGACTCTAAAGAGAATACTATAAGTATTTAAACCTTAATTTTTAACTCATTCCTATATTTTCATGTGATTCAAATGACTCTGGCAACTATGTATGTATAGAGAAATAAAGTAAAGAGTGTTTTCAACAGTAAAATCTTTGTTCCTAGTTTGAATTCACCTAAAAAAGGATGCAATATCATTAAATCATATAATAATTACATAAAACACACAAATTAGAATCAATTTAGACTAATATTTTTAAGAAACATCACTTATCAATACATACAATGCATTGCCCTTAAGTTGTAGACTGTCATTAAACTCCATAATGATGGAATTCTGATTTATTATGATCTTATCAATATAAATATATCTTAAAACCATTAAAACATGTATAATAAGTATTAAAACACATTAAAAATTACCTTTGTCCATATATCATGTCCTTAAAACCAAATAACTTCCTTTATTGGTCTTTTTACACAGTTTTCTTTACAAAATGCAGGCCTAAAAGGCCTTCTTTTCTCCTACTATGCCTCTCTACTACTCATTCTTCCCCATGTTTCAACCTTATACTATGTTATTTAATTTATTTTACCTTAATCCAATTTATTTTGACATGATAATAGGTCTTAACTTAGTCTTAGTCTTGAAATAGACCAAAAATCTCTCTATTAGTCCTTATCTCTAACTAACAAGCTTCTTCCAACATAGGATTAGTTTCTAGTTAAGAATTTAAATATTATCTACCTTTAAAATAGGTGAAAACATATCCTCAACATGTAACTAGACATATAATGACTTTACTCAATGATTCAAGTCCTTTACAACTTATCATTATCCCTACAAACCTCTACGAGTAGTTTAAATTTTCAAATTTTTCATTTTGGAGGGAAACTCCATAACAATGCTTAGATTGATAAAACATGAAGTATTAACCATTTAAACACTTCATAATGATTAAAATAATACTCCTTGTACTAATTATACCCTCCTAAGGACTCATTCAATCATAATAATACACTTTTCATGATATTAACATATGAATAATGATGAATGTTTGTTTAATGCTCTTGCATTAAATTCCCCTGGTGGAAAAATATTTGATCTCATGCTCAAATGGAATTTTGAATCCTTCTTTCTAAACTTCCAATCTATCATTTTATTCTTTATCTTGATCTGATCTTGCCTTCTTTATTCCTTCTTATTTAATTCTTTATGGTTCATGAGCTTATGTGACTCAATTTCTTCTTCATCCTCCTTATTGAAGTGCAATGGAAAGGTATCCTTCTCCTTGCCTCTATAAGCTTACATACCTTAAAATTCAAGGGTAATTATAAAAATTTGAGGCAAAATTGACTCTCCAATGATTTTAATTACTTCACTTTTTTGCTTGGTACTATTCCTCCATTCTGGTTTCATCATTTTCTTGGCCTAAGAGCTTCAACAACTCCATTTAAACTTATTTGATTGCTTCCCCATCTCCTATGAGGCCTAAATTTTTTTATTCTTGCATGAACTATTTCCACATGAACTCCTCTTCTTTAGTATACCCTTCCATATCTTTATCTAAAATTTATTTGTCTTCAACTTATATTAATTGAGACATCTCTGCCTATTGCAATTCAGGGTCTATAAACATTGAAATAGATGCTTCATCTTATTCATTAAATTATGTTATCACAAAACCTAAGATAATCTTTATAGGATGTTTGATTGTGTCATATTCTCACTTGATGTGAATTCCACCTTAGGTGTATGTGTTACCAAGGTGTGATTTATTATGTGCACACAATTATTAAAATCACAATTAATGTGGTATTATTTCTCACGTGTGATAAGGGTTAGGTATAACTTGGGGAATTATCCCACCTTTTACTCCACCCATAATAATCTCTCACTCACATCTTAATTTTCCTATATAATATCCATTTATGTTCTTGTGTAATGTAATGGAGCTTAGAGTCATCTCTTGAGCTAGTGGAGATGTAGAACAAATACTCTTCTTAGTACAACCACTGTGGGTTACAAACATCATTTTATATTACACATAGTTAATAAAATGTGTCTTTATTAGTTAATCTCATAATTTTGAAACACTATCCCAAGATACTTGAAACACATACCTTGCCCACTTTTTTGTATTCATCATTTAAGAATACTTATCACTCCATTAACTATTCATTATCCATTTTACACACCTTATACAATTTTACCTATATCCTCATTTCATACTAGTTTCAATCAAAGGTTTTGATCAATCTTGATGTATAACAACTCTATTAGGTTTTCCTTTGAAGAGGTCTGATTTCACTTACTCAATCAGGTCTATATTTATTAATATTTTTAATATTGGTCTTCTTAAGACCAATAATCTCTTTCAAGGTGATTTCATAAACTTATTCTTTTCTATTCTTAATCTCCATTGATGTATTGTAATCCCTTTCACAAGTTTGTCCCCTAGGTCTGCACTATGTGACAATCTATAATTTGAACCTTGTTATCCTTTCTCAAAGACTTATAAAATTATCAAGACAATGATAATGAGTTCATTGAGAATTTTTTAAGGTTTCAAACACCTATTAGGTCTCCAAATAACCAATAACTTGACTGAGTCCTTAAAAGTGCTATATGATTGTGTATAGACCTTTTGGACATTAAGGAAGACAATATTGTTCTAATTTATACTCAATATCCCATTGAATCAACTTATTTTATACCTCTTATGCAGCTCATAATTCTTAGAGAGACTCATCATATTGGTACAAAGCTTTGTGCAGGTTTAAAACTTCAACTAGATTACCAAATTCCACTTTATTTAAGTTTTGCTACAGTAATCTATGTAGGTCTGACTTGTTCTTGATAAGGGTGTTTAGGTCCTAATTTCTACTTAGTAACCTTATTAAATTAAATTTTTACTTATTATAGTTTGTCTTTATGATGAGAGACCAATGATTTTATTGGTTTCCTATGAGAATAATCTCAACAACCACTTTTACACTTTAGGTCTATACATGCCTACTCTACCTTTGATAGGTCTTGACTCAAATAAATTTAAAAAATGACTTATATCACTTGTTAAAGTGTTTTAAAACAACCATATGAACCTAAAATACCTAATTACAACATTTTAAGCCAAGAACATGGTTAATCTAACAAAATTTCTCATGTTTTGGTTCTTTTCAATGATCACCTACATAATTTATAGAAAACAATCAACATTTTATTTCTTCAAAAGAATTTTTATCATTTATTAACACTTGGTATGGTTTTTGAACACCTTATTTCACTTGGTCCCAAATTTTTAATAATATTGACTGGTTCAAAAATGAGTTATGGATCGATTTGCATCACAAAACCCTATTTTAGGGTTTATCATTGTCCCTAGAAGTCGAGAGATTCTTATTGATTGTTCATGAAGATTTATTTTTAAAAAAAATTTAAAACACTTGTATTAGAATCTCAATATACTCATATAATTATTTCAACCTTTGATTTTAACTCATGCATATATTTTCATGTGATTCAAATGAATATGGCAGTTGTGTATGCACAGAGAAACAAAGTAAAGAGTGTTTTCAATAGTAAAATCTTTGATCCTAGTTTGAATTCATATAAAATCTCATTTAATAATATAATAATTACATAAAACACACCAATTTAAATTAATTTAGACTGATATTTTTAAGAAACATCACATATTAATACATATAGTGCCCTGCCCTTAAGTTATAGACTCTCATTAAACTCCACAATGATGGAATTTATATTTTTTATGCTCTTATCAATTTAAATCTATATTAAAACCATTAAAAAATTTATAGTAAGTGTTAAAATTCATGAACAAGTACCTTTGTCCATATATCATGTCTTTAAAACCAAATAACTTCCTTTATCAGTCTTTTGGCACACTCTTCTTTATAAAATACAGAGCTAAAAGACCTTCTTTTCTCCTATTCTACCTCTTTACTAATCATTATTCCCCCTAATTCAACCTTATACTAGTTTATTTAATTTATTGTACCTTACTCCAACTCATATTTACATAATAATAGGTATTAATTTAGTATTGGTCTTGAAATAGACCAAAAATCTCTCTATTAATCCTTATCTCTAACTAATAAGCTTCTTCCAACGTAGGATTAGTTTCTAGTTAAGACTTTAAATAGGATTTACCTTTATAATATGTGAAAACATCTCCTCAACATGTAACTAGACCTATTATGATTGTACTCAATGATTAAAGTCCTTTTACAACTTGTCATTATCCCTACAAACCTCAATGAGTAGTTTAAATTTTCAAATTCTTCTTTTTGGAGGAAAACTCCAAAACTATTCTTAGATTGACAAATCATGAAGTCTTAACCATTTAAACACTCTTTAATGATGAAAATAAGACTCCTTATACTACTTATACCCTCATAAGGACTCATTCAATCACAATACTACAAGTTTCATGATATTTACATATGAACAATGAATGATCTTTTAATTCTCCTACATTAGTGTGATTTATTATATGCACACAATTAATGTGGTATTTATTCTCACATGTGATAAGGTTTAGGTGTAACTCTGGAAATGATCCAACCTTTTACTCCACCAATAATAATATCTCACTCACATCTTAATTTTACTTTGTAATAGCCCTTTATATTCTTGTGCAATGTAATGGAGTTTAGAGTCATCTCTTGAGCTAATAAAGATGTGGTATTTTAGAGACTCTTGTTCTAGTAAAACCATTATGGGTTGAAAACATCATTTTATATTACACATAGTTAATACAATGCATCTTTATTAGTTAATCTTTCTCTCTTTTTAATAATTTATGTTGATGGTGTCTATGCTAGAAATCCATGGGCTATGTTGAATACAGTAAATTACATATTTTCTATCATTTATAATTTATCGAAGGAAAAGGGTTATGCATATGATTTATAAGAAATTAGAACAAAGCATTGATGTAAATTATAATAATATATATTCTTGAAAGCATGTATGTCAAAGATAATATGATTCAAAATTCATCTAAATTATAATCTATATAAATGCAAGCATAACATGACCATAAATAGATAATATATAAGAAATGTAAGCATAATATAAATTATTTGTCCCTCATAAAAAACATATAATAAATATAATCACAATATTAATATTCCCCTCACTAGAAATATTTAATAAATCAAGAACAAATGATAGAATATGCCCTAATATAAGTAGTGTAGTAAAAAATATATCAAATAAAAGCATACATGTGGAGCCTAACCCCAATGGATACATGGTATGAATCATGGAAATGTAGTAAATAAACAAATATCATTATCATGGTATCAATCATGAAAAACCATGGAACATTGTGTATTATATTGATCATGGTACCAATCATATTTTGTAGATTAAATAAATTAAACAAGAAAGGCACCATTTTTCCCTAATTTAGATAAATTAGTGAGATTAATATAATTAAGATAGAACTTTGAAATTTAATTTATATCAATAAATATATAATTAAAACATACATAAAAATGTAAAATACTGAGATCGATACTTCTTATTAGAAAATTTCATATGCTAAATATATATATATATATATATATATATATATATATATATATATATATATATATATATATATATAAATTAAAGAGATCATGATACTTAGCTTTTCTAGGTGGTTATCTTATTGTGATTGTATTATAGAAGTGAAAATCAAAGATAAGTAGGTTTATGGTTCATTTTATTTTGGAACTAATTTTTTTGTATGTGATAGGTGGGTTCTATAAGATTGGTTCAATATTTTTGTTTATACTAATTTTCTATAAGGTACTAACAAATGTGTAAGTAGGGCACAATGACTATACCATCACTTGTGACTATGTTTTCTTACTCTGTATTTATGATCCTAAAACTTGATGATGTGCATAAATTTAAAAATGAGTGTCCTTTACCTTGAAACCCTAAGTGTGTTTAAGAAGGATATAAGACTACAAAATGGAGGAATTTTAATGGGATGAGCTAACCCAATCACCATCATCTAATGATTGATCATTACCAATGTATCTAGTACTCCAAAGAGAGAAATCAAACCACACATAGTTATTCCACCTAGTGTGATCATGCAATTGTGTTCATTTTTTATATGTATTCAGCTACTGATGTGGATTTGGTACTTTAAAATTATTGATTTATATTATTTTTTGAGTGCTTCAAACTTGGATTATGATTTCTCCCAATCATAGATTTGGGAATTGGGAATTATAGGGCAATTTTTCTCAGTGTGAAATAATGTATAGATGTATATGAGATAATTATCTAACAATTTACCCATTTTATTATAGATTTTTATTTATAGAGTAAAGGGATGAAATATAATTTAGTGTGTAAAACACACTTGATCTTCGGGAGATAGATCCAGATGTATAGCTTTACTCCATACAAATCTACAATGAAAATGGAGCAATCAATGTTTATATGTGTGAAATCTAAAATTGAAAATTGAAAATGTATTAAGAGAGAGGAAAGAATAAACCTATTTGTGAGTAAACCATTTTTCCATGTAACTTGTTAGATATTTTGATTCCTTGTTGAATCATAGGATAATTATGTTTCCTTGTTGAAGTACATGGAAAGTTTGGGTGATCATGCCCCAAACTTTTATAACTATGCAAGATCTTGGGTTCGAAAGGAAACATGTCCTAACCCTCATGAATATGGGGAAAGTTTTAAAATTTACTAACCCAAACAAACATGGTAAAAAGAGAGAACCATCAAGCCAAGTTCGCTCAAAGAAATAGCTACATATGTAAATGAGAGAACTATCAAGATAGGTTCATACAAGGAAAGTGAATCAACCACTACATATGGATTATAGGTTAAATTCTATTTTTTTACTCAAGTTTGATCAAGTTCACTACATGTGAACAAAAAAATCATGATTTAAATGGAATGAACAATGTTCATGTCCCCATCATGAATGTAGGTTTAATTATGTAGTTTCACTCAATGTAGCATAAAAAACATGATCAAAAGATAATGGGAAGCGACTATGCCCAATCTTGACTATAAATCTGGTAAGTTTGAAGTGGATTGATAACCATTTTCCATTCAACTATAAATTATGATATTCTATATGTGCATAACCCATTATAATTCCCATTGATTATGTACCAATTGATATAGAATGTTATATATCTATATGTTTAACTTGAGAACATGTATCTCAAATGTATCTATCTATGGAGACCCATAATATTGATCATATAAGTTGTTATGTATATGCTCATGGATTTTCACTCAAGTGTGTGTGAATATATTCTCAAGTTTCTAGGAATTGAATGCATATACATGAAATATACCCCTATAGTATTTATTAATATGCCTATATCTATCATGTATCTAAACCAATCTAATATCTCAACTATTTGAATCTTTGAAATATATACTCTATCTTATTTTCTACTCATGGAGGCTTATGTGTCTATGATAATTCCATTGTAATGTGATCCCCTCCCCTTCATATTTTGAGATGAAGTATGTATCATGTAAGTCATTCATCTCAAAATAATATTTAATTATATCATGTCATGTATAAATATATAATCACATAATATAATTTGATCATGCAAATAATATGTCATCATAGGAATTTATGTTCCAATCAAGGCATGTATGTAACATATGTAATGTAGGTAATGTAAGTTTAATGTCTAGGTAAACATATCAATGAATCACATAATAAAAGTGTAACTTAATAAGATTACATAGTAACAAGTGCATGATACAAATCATATCACCACTCAAGGTCATCAACCTCAAAAAGTGCAAGTGTTAGTATCACACATAAGGCCAAAGACCACATGTAAGGGATGTAAAATCTGACAAAAAATATATATATTGGCCACATGAAAGAGGAAATAAAAATGTTGAAAACAAGGGACATCAAGGATGTTGTATCAAACAAGGCCCAAGGGCCACACATAATAGTCAAACATAAAGTATCCTATCATGTAAGATACTAACAACATAAATGGAGCATAGAAAAAGGAACTAGCTTACACCATCCATATATATATCAATGTGTATTAAATAAAATTTGGGCACAAATACTTGGTAATGTCTATTTTGTCCCTATTTCACTTTAATTGACTTGACCACTTAGTTTGGACCTATTTTACCACCTTACCATGTCTTAAGAACCTATAAAGATAAATTTATTTTCTAAATTAGTATCTGACACCTAAATAAATGTTAAAACTACTAAAACCCATCTAAGCACATATATAAAAATCTATGGATCTAAAAGTTACACATTTCTATTAAGGACAAATATGTCTAGTATGGCACAATAGTGGTAAATAGTATTGTCCCTTATGGGATGTTTATATCCTTAGCCTTTTAAAAATAGTTTTTCAAATTTTAACCCTTCATTATAATGTTTTTTGTGTTTTTATGATATTTAACATGTGGTTTTACCTTTTTGAATTGATATAAAGGTACACTTAAGTCACCTATTCTACCACTTATATATTTCAATACAATGGCATATTTACATTATTACATAGTGAGCAAAGCTTCCCTATTCTTCCTAATTCTAATTCTAATTATTTAAATCAGTCCTCAATCAAGTCAAGGGATTTATTTATCCAATCTAAAATAAATCATGATAAAGTATTCAATACATTTATAGATGCATACATATCATCAAATATTCACAATCGCACAAAACAATCTTAGTGTGAGACCTACATGGGCTTGATTTACCTCTTTGTATTATTTGATATGTAGGAAACATTTATTCATCATAAGAGCAATTGGGGTCAACTCAGCCTCTTATATTCCCCCATTTTTCTATTTTTAGGTTTTCAACCATTACAAGCCCTATTAGGGGTTCAACTTTGAATAAGTCATCTACAAATCTTCCACACACATCCGAAGGTCAAATCTATTTTAACATGCCTAATTTAAGCTATCACAAATGATTGTGACCTAAGTTACATAATTTTCAATAGAGAACAAGATCAACTAGTTCAAAACTATAATGGAAGTCAATCTTGTTTCAAGTTGGACAATTATGTTCTTCATCATTTTCAGTCTTAGTCTTTATGCAATTGTAGGGTTGGTTCTTATTTGTTAGTTTTAGTTTTTTTTAACTTCACTCAGATAAATATCAAATAAAAACAACTTATTTTTCCATTTTTTTCATAGTTTTTTTTTCATTTGATTGCACTTTTTCAAATTTAATAGTTTACTCTCATTTTGTTTATCTCAAGTGATTTATAACATTAATTTATATTCCATTCAACTTATTTGAATTAGGATTAATTATCACATTATTTAAAATTATAATATTACTTCATTCGTTGGGTTACTCATAACATGATGTAAAATAAACTTTTAAAAGTGTGATGACATTTAATGGGAGTTAACAAACCACTTTGTGGCATATTGTGTTGCCTCTTCAGATGCATTTTTATATACTATCTACTCATTTTTTAGTTCTACCACAAATTGGGGTCTTTGACATGACATGATGATGCCATTGGTTACAAACTATTCATGGTATATTATATATGGTACATTAATGCCTAAATTACATTCACTACACTCAAGTTATTATAATTTTAGAAATCATATATGAGTACCTTTTATAATCTATAGTACCTCTTCTTCCCATCCATAGCCAAAATTAATTTTGACATCTATGAAAAAAAATCATATTAACATTTATTTCACCTAATTTAAATACTTCCACTCAATCAATTCATAATAGAGTGCAAACATCTCAAAAGTAACTAGTGCAAAAGCAAGCCTATTGGAAAAAGGTGTCTAGTGCCCAAAAATAACCATTACATACAACACCTTATAAATTGGTGATACATATAGATCAACATGTTCCTTAAAATCCATAAATTTTTCCATAATATCCTACTAGTCTTCATCATAGTTCATAACATTCTAAATTTCTTAGAGCTATTCCTCCTACACATGATAACATGAGTACTAATCAAGATAGTTTCATTATAACACAATATGCATTTTATCATTCTTATTCATACACATCTAACATAGTTCATTCATGAAATGAAATACTTGTAATGATTATTATAGATTATTATGACTCCAATAATGATGTGATCATTGGTTAGTTTGTTGTATTTTTAAGTATCCTAAAATTTCAAAAACATTCAAATAGTTCAGTAAATAAAAAATTTGATTCTATATAACTTCTTGATTGTTCATGCCATTATTATATTTACTTTCACATGTAATTGATTTGATAAATTATTATAATCTCTTGGATCTTATGTAATTTTTTGCCTCTTGGATTTTCATTTTTACTTTTCCATATTTGAATATTCTAAATAGTGATCATTTATACCATATTTATCCATTTATCTCTTGGTTTTCACAATCTACATTAATAATAAATACATTTTATGACATGGACATAATCGACCTTCAAGGGAAATAACTGATTTCCATTATTTTCCTCAATTTATAGATCCTATCTTGTGAAAATTTTCACACAAAAATTAAAATTTGAGTAAATAGAGCCTTAATATTGTAAAAATTTTATATATTTCACTCAATAACAATATATAAAAGAGTACTTATTCATGAAAAATATTTCTTTTCCTATGTTATATTTCTCATACATGATACATATTTTGAAAAGTGTACATCAAATGAAATGAGCAAGTATAATTAGTCTTCAACATTATCATTTTCTCTCTCATACCTTACAATGATAATTCAGATATACAATGGGAGCAAGGTATGAATACTTGGCCATGACATCATTTTTAATACATACTTCCTCTTGACACATGTTGTGGATTGTTCAGATCCTTCCCCTTTATTCTACTTTCAATCCCTTTTTTGTAGCTAGTTTCTATGGTTCTAGTTTCTATGGTTCTAGTTTCATATATTACAAAAAAGTAAAAAACATTCAAAATATTCTAAAATCCAAAGTCAAGACTTGAGAATGATTAGATATCTAGATTAAATCATTAGTGTGTGTTATTTGTATCATTATTAGTAGATAGAATATTTTTTTCCTATCACCATGCATTTCACTAGTATTTATGAGTGTTAACTAAGATGTTTGACTTGCCTCTACTCAATAACCTTGCTAAAATGAGGGCATCTTTCTCTACATGTTACATTATTTACAAATTTTATCATTATATGAATCCTATACTATTGAAATATACACATTTTTACAAATGTTTATTTATAGCATTTATATGTTACATTGTGTACATAAATATGTTATTTTATAGGATATGATTACATTCAATATACATGGTGTAGACTATCCTTCTATTTATATGTTCCATTTATGCAATTACTTGTACATAGTATATAAAATTCTTTTTTGTATATTATATATGGACCTTGGCCCTTGTGTGAAATTTGATTAAAAATATTTATGAGATCATAATTTGGTATGTGTGATATTTAAACATGTTCATTTCTAGCAGCCTTTAGCCCTTGGTATGTGTGACATTTTAATATGTCCCTTGTTTGTAACATTATCATATATTTTGTGTCTGTCCCTAGACCTTGTATGTATAATATTTAATTATGTGGCATTGGAACATGTCCTTTCTAAATGTTCCTTGGCCTTATCAATTTATTTTATGTTTGTTGTTTTTATGTGCTTATCAATCTTGTTAAGTTTAATGATTGTAATTATCCATATCATGAACTAACTAATGCATAGGATTATAATTTCATTATTTACTTATATGAGATTCATTGATACATTGTTATAGGTCTTGCCTCATATGTTACATACATAATTAAAATAATACATATCTTATTATGTTGACATAATTTGCACACATGCTACATTATTCAATATTGCATTTTTATCTGCATGATACAATTAATTTTTATTTTGATATGGGTGACTTTCAGGATACAATTCCCTCACCTATAAAGGGGGCATTTTAATGGAATTTTCATAAATGATATAAACCTTGCCATATCAAAATTCTAGTTTTTGATACTAAATATAGTTTTAAAGGTTCATAATAATCAAAATTAAATCATTGGTATAGATTACGAGGGAATATTTTATGAATTTAAACTCACATTATACGAGGGGAAGTACATATTCATACAATTTTGGGTGCATAATACAAAATATTTCACTAGTTTCAAACAAAATTTATGAATTTTCATCTACATGCAGTTACATATTTTGCATTTATCAATGGGGGCATGATAAAAATTTGTGCACACTGTGTTATTTTTCAAAATTTAGGGTTGTATAATAAATAATAGTGACATGCTTTTTAGTACTACTTACTATTTTTAGACATGGTAGGAACATGGATGTTCTCCATTATCTTTTGATCACACATTCATGAATAAAGGAATAAAGTGACAATTGAATCTACAAGCCATTTGTTGTGGTTGATTAAGTTAAAGTGCACATTACATAATTTAGAGTTTAAATTCACTCTAGCATTCTTGGATAAAAACATCTTGAATAATTTCTAAAAAAAACATCTATGAAATTGTATGGACATCTTAAGATCAAAAAGTTGCATGTTTCCCTTTAGGATAAAAACATCCAATAGGGGACAATAGTGGAAAATTTTCTTGTCACCTATGGAGTGTTTATCCGCTAAGCTTTTTAATGATCATCTTTCAAATTTAAATCCTCCCTTATAATTTGGTTTGCATTTTTAGGATATTTAGTGCGAGTATTTCCATTTTTATATTTTTATAAAGGCATACTTGAGTAACCTATTCTAACACTAGGTAATTTCTATACAAAGGCATATTTACACTACTGCACATTAATAAAATCTTTACTATTCTTATCAATTATAATACTAATCATTTGAAGTAATCATCAACCAATTCAAGAGCCTATTTTATCTAATAAAAATCAAATCATGATCAAGTATTCAATCCATTTCTAGATGCATTCATATATTAAAAGAAACACAATTACATAAAACACATTAAGTAGGGGGAAAGTGGTATTCATTTCCTTCTTTGATATATTTGGATACTAAGTAGTATTCAATCATCATGGGGGTGATTGGGGTCATCTCAAATTATTACACTCTCCCATTTTTATCCTTAAAAGTTTTTAATCATTGTAATCTATATTAGGTTTTAAAATTTGAGGAAGTCATTTGCATGTCTTTTTCACACATTTGAATGTTAAATCACTGCACATAGGCCTAATAAAGCTATCACAAATGATCATGACTTGAGTTTCTTTATTTTTAGTAGAGGACAAGATCAACTAGCCAAGACTATAGTGGTAGTTGATACTATCCTAAGTTGGACGATTTTGTTTTTCATCATTTTCAATCGTAATAGATGTGTTACTGAGGATTGGTTCATGTTTGTCAGTTTTAGGTGTCTGTCATCTTTGCATAGTTTGTTTACACATAAATATAGCTATTTTTTTCATTTTTATCATAGTTAGTAGTTTAAAATAATATTGAATTTTTTAAATTTAGGATTTTACTTTCATTATGATTGTTGTAAGTGATTTATAAGATTTTATTTTATTCCATTTCATTTGTTTGAATTAGAGTTAATTATCACATTAATTCAATTCTAATAAAATACTAGTATAATGGCATGTCGTGTATCATTGTGTAATAAATGAGTGACTAACAAGTCATATGTAATAAATATAAGTATTTAAACATGGTACAAAGGTCATATAGATATATAACCTGTAATATTGAAACTTGTAAAACAAGATGGCCCTAGTGTCAGCATGGCCACTAGGTAGAGTGAAAACCAACATTTGTATGTCCATGTGTAACATGTACGTCATACATAACACTCATATACCATGAGTTTATGTTTATCCAAAAATAACATGTCATACATAAAACATGTGATAAATAACATATGTAAATAGTGTAAACTAACAATAATGGCATACTCAGGCCCTGCTTTTGGATTTTTTAGATTTTTTGAATATTTAAATGTTTTTTTAATGATTATTCAATTTTTTTTTCACTTTTTAAATATTTAAAATTTTAAAAATATAACCAATGATATTATCAATGGAAGGGTCATGGGAATGGCTTGTATTAATTAGTGTATGGGTCCTCCATCATGGATGGGGTGGGGGGGGGGGATCTATTGGGGATGGGTAGAATTATGATAAGGATTCATGTGATGTACCATATCTATCATGATCACTACTCATATAACTTGGTGTATAATGAGTGGATCAATAATTTTGAGATCTCTGTAGTGTTCAATGTGTGGTATAAGGGTATCTTAATACATATGTTAGTTGTGGAGAACACTTACCTATCTTTGGTGTTAATTTATTATGTACTATAGGAGATGGTGGCCATTGTGGTATCTCAATAACTCTTTGATATTATTGACACTAAATAACTATTTGTATAGATAAATCTTGTATATGTGTAACAATCTACTCTGTATGGTTATCCTATTTATATGTGTACACCATCTCTGAATATTGATCCTAAATAGGTGTTTTAACCATATCTAAATAATGATCCTAAATATATGTATCAACCCTCTCTAAATAATGATTTTGAATATATGTATCACCCAATCATGGTGGTGGTGAGGGTGAAGGAGGAGATATCATTGAATATGGAGGATACTCATACAATACACTTGGAACTATGACTAATCTATTGTAGTATATGTATATAAGGTATAGGTGCACTATAGATGGAACTATATGAATTATATGCATCCATGGTTATCATAATAAAATTTCAAATACCACACTACTCAGAAAACCAAGAATGGTGTGGCTAATATGGTTGAGCCCACCTAAAGAGATAATAATATGCATCCTAAAGTATTATGTCTCTATTTGTAATATCCTTTAATGTTTTTCAATGAATCAACTAATTATTGTCATGTATATCCAAGTGATTTAATAATTGCCATTGTAAAAAACATTCTCACTTGAATAACTATCAATAATTACATTGTGTATAAGTTGTTTAGTAATGTAGGCTCGTATGAACATGAAAATTTGAATCATCATCATCTATCTCATTGTCATTGAATGTGATCATGGGTTGCTAAGGTGGAATATCACTACATGTACTAATTTTAGTATCTAGTAGATGATAATGTTGCCAGTGAAGGATCCATGTTATATGCATAATGTACCTTGAAAGTATCTTTATTTTTTATTGACTCGTGTTTAGGAAAAATATCACTAAATTTTTTTATATTTTTATTTCCATTGTGGTGTGGTCAAGATTCCTTTTTGGGAGTAAAAAATCAATAATTTTATCATCTATGATATCTTGTATCTTATGTCTTAACTTGGAACCTCTAGTCATTGAATTCCCCACAATTTAATGATACTCACAATATGTATTATCATCATAATTTATTGGTCTAGGTCTACTTAGATCAATATATTGTGGAGGAAGGAATTTGATAAGGTTACACTCGAGCAACTTATTTTTTATCACATGAGGAGGTGATGTTAATTGTGAAAACTACCTCTTTGGTAGAGTTGTCAATTGTAACTAGTTTGTACATTGTAACACTTTATTGATTGTAATCTTCACCTCATTATTGTTATCACTTAGTTTAAATTTATAATTTGGTTTATTTGAAACTTAATTATTGAAATAGTTATGGGAGTTGGTGTCTACTTAATTATGTTTACAATAATTAATTTTACTTCTTTATCCCTCATTGTATGGCATGGCTCATCAAATGATCTAGATATCTTCAATATAATGGACTTGTGAAATGGTGATAGTAAAATTTGTTTGAATATAACTTGTAATTCATCTAATGTCATAACATTGGTCATTTTGGCTAGCATGGTCTTGGATCGAAGCACATAGTCACTGATTGGTTCATTAGACCCTTATTTTAGCCTAGTTATTTGTACATAGAATAAATTTGCATTGATGTTGATGGAAAATTATAGTAAGAATTGCTCAGCCAAGGGGTTGAATTCTCTTATATATTGAAAAGGGAGATCATATAACCATCTCAATATATAGTCCTTAAGACTTCTTGGAAATAAATTGGTCAATAGTTTGTCATTGTATGTATTATCCAAACATGTTTTATGGAATGATATAATATGATGATCGAGATCACCTTTGCATTTGTATAATGAGAGCTTGGGATCTTTAAATCATGTTTTTAAATAATAGGTTGTTATCTTAAGGTATAATGGGTTATGGAGAAAAGCGTGTGAATCCATGACATGAATAGATCTCAATGCACCTTTCTCCAATTGTAGCACCTTGGCATATAGTGTTGTAACAATATACTCAAGGGAATGTGAATTAGGTGAGGTTGTTAGTGGAATATATATATATATATATATATATATATATATATATATATATATATTTTATATATATATATATATATATATATATATATAATGTTTAGCATAGGAGGGGTGAATATTTCCTTCATAGAAATAGGCTTCAACTCTTGTTGGATGCCTTGTGTTTCCCCTAAAATTTAGGTAGATGTTTCATAGGTTATTGAAGATGTAGGCATAGGAATAATACTAGTAAGAGTGGTTGGGATACCTAATGAATAAGTATTAGCTCAAAAAGATTGGGTAATAATGGTAAAGGTATTTTTTTAGGTACTTGAGATGTATTAAGCTTATCTTGGTGTGCAACTTTAGATGGCATGATCAATTAGACAACTCTACCCACATCTTCATGGCATTGATAGATTCCTTCATAAAATTTGGAGAAGACTTTAAGTTGGTTAGGGTCTACCCCATTAATTTCATTAAGATCAATTATATATAGGCCCTTATAGTTATCTTGATCATTGTGTTCATTTTTATTATATTGATTATCATGTTCTAGTGGGGACATATCAATAAAATCATGTTTGCACATATTCATTAAGAACTACATCATTAAAAGAAGATGAAACATTCATTATATCCATTTTAGCTAAAATAATAGGAATATAATTATGATTTATATGGGTCCCACTTAATATATCACTTTATCTTAGAGGTACAATGGAACTAGCCTTCTCGGATGGCATAAGATGGGATCATGCGAGAATGCAGAAGACTATGGCCAAAGGTAAAAATATTTATTGTCTTTTAAATGGGGAAGTTAGAATTTAGATATAAAACTGTAAGACAAAAAAATTAGACCCTAGACAAATGAAACCTTAAGGGAAAACTTAAGATTTTTTAATGTTAAATATGTACATAGGTTTACTAATATGGATTACCCTAATTTAGATTAATGTTTGAGATTAATCTAATAAAGATAGATTTTTGAAATGTAATTTAGATCAATAGATATGAAATTCAAGCATACTCTGAATGTAAAATAATGATATTAATTCTTGTTATTTGAGAAGGGCATATGATAAATATAGAAATTAATAAGAAGATCATGATATTATTATTATGGGTGATTTTCTTACTATGATTATATTCTATAAGTGAAAATCATAGATAAGTAGGCATGTAATTTGTTTGGTTCTAAATTTGAAAAGATGTCTATGTTGGGTTAGTTCCATAGGACCAGTTCAATATCATCAATTGATACTGACTTATGTAGAAATAAGGAATAATGATTATATAATCACCTATAATTGTCTTTTCTTTCTCTATGTTTGTGATCATAAACCCTGATGATGCACATAGTTTTATAAATCAGTCTCATTTTCCCTACAACCCTAGGTGTGCTTGTGAGTGATAGAAACCTATAAAATTTAGGGAAATGCAATGGTTTGAATTGGCCTTAATCATCCTTATCTAATTATTTACCATTGCCTATGTATCTAATACTCTAAGGATGGAAATCAAGAGATAAATAGTTCTTCCAACTAGTGTGATTGTGTAATTGTGACCATTTACTATATGTATGAAACTAATAATGTGTCTTAGATATTTAAAAATGATTTCTTTGACTTAGATTTTGAGTTTTTTAGATGTGGTTTGTGATTAATCCTAATGATAGGTTATAAAATTGAGAAGAATAAGGTAGATTTGCTCAGTTTGAAATAGTGTATAGATGTATATTAGATAAGTCCCCAATCCCTTTTGAATGAGACCTTGATTTGTTTATATATGGATCCAATTGAATAATTACTTATACCACCAACACACTAGGTTAATGGGCCATACCTAAGGATGGGTTTGATTTTATTAAATAGTCATTATTGGGAGTGGGTTAGTACCAGCTATATTAGGTCATTATTGACTAGTGATATCGTCTATATCTAGCAGAATTGGCCTATGTATAGGTGGACTAAGCTAAAATTTTGTAGATATTTTTGTAGGATATTCAGTAGGTTTTAAACAAACATTGAAGATCTTATAGGTATATAATAACAAAACTAAATTATTTACTTATAAGATAACATGCAAGTGTGAGAGAATGGAATATTAGGACCTTGGTTGAGTGTACAAGTCATGTGTGGTAAATGTGTATCAAGCTTGTCATTTTCAAGTATTGAAGACCATATTTTAGTGTCTACATGCACATTAGGTACACAAAAAACATGCCATACTCATATTAAACATGTAAAATATTTTCATATAGAGTATACAAATAAAATAGAGTAATCATGGCACAAAAAGGAAACTGTAAATGATATTTTATGATTATATATCACCTCAATATTGTACACTTGGAAAACATAGACCTTGGTTGTTCCTCTCAATTATTTACCTTTATCACTTCTGTAAGTCTTGAATCTAATCTATCTTTTATGCCCCTTGGCCTATATATCTTAGTATGACTAGTATTATGTTGATGACCCAGGTCTTCTATCTTGACCAAAATGCTTAAAATTTACTTATCTTTTATATCTACAAGTTTAGAACCTATACCTATATTTCTGCTCCTTAGACACTAACGTCTAGGATGGACAATAGTGTCGATGTTATTTTCCTATCTCGATGTAAGCATCCGATTCCCTAAATTCATCTAATTTGTAAATGAAACATATCCCAATGGATAGCCTAAGTGATTTAATGTGAGTTATTACTCCAAAGGAATTGATATAAATACAAGATCAACCCTCATTCATTCCTCACCTACAAGACCTAGCTAAACCTAGAAAAAATACCTTAGAGAATTCAAAGAGCATTCAATTGAGAAAAAAATTATTTATTTATTCCTATTTCCATATGAGTCACAGAGACTACATATCTATAAGCATGAAGTACTAAAGAATTAGTCCAAGAGCTAGATTTGTTAAGTTACAATCTAGGTCAATGTTGTACTTACTTTGCACATATTATATGATTCACACACAATCCAACATGTAGGGGAGAATAACATGTCTAAGGTACTCTTAGAATTATTGGTTATGTAGGTAATGCTCATTGATAGAGGGTCTTTTGGGTAGCTCGACACCATGTACCCACTAACCTATTTTTCTCCAAGATCATTATGAAGATGAAGAACTAGGGTTTTTCCATTTCACAAGGATCGATAGTCCATGACCTAGATATGAATGCACCAAATTGAATATGAAGAAAAACCCATAAACATTCAGGTAGTTACATCCTATTTCAATATATATTCTATATAAGACACTAGCATCGAAACTAGACAATAGAATTGATGGAATTATCCCAAGCTGACATTATTATCAAGAATGCTAAAAACATTGAATCTAGAATCTAATGATTATTCCAAAATCATCTTCTAGCCTAATTTCTACCTATTCTAGATCTAGAATTACATTAACATCAAAAAAAGATAAGTACATCACTTTTTTGTCATTTTTATATATAACATACTTATACTTTCTATATTTAGACTATCTCAATGTAATAAATTCAGTGTATTCTTATTATCTAAGTTTAGCATCTAATTAGCCTACTATAGATCTAATTTTTTCCCTTATGACATTTAATTTATATATACTCCTTTAACATTTAGATAACCTCAATCTAGATCATTTTAAAGTTAAACATTTGGTGAACCTGATCTTTGAACATCAAACCCTAGGATAAATTAGGGTTTTTTAATGTTGTACTTTGTTGTAAGTTTTAAATTTTTTATTTGTGAATCAATGAAAAATGTTAGTACAAAAAACTGATTTTAAATGGAAGATAAAGAAGCATTGATTGTTTATCTCAATAATAATAAGGGATTAATGGATGCATTTCTGTATGTTATAAGAGATGAAATAAGTAAATAAGGTAAAACTAAGGCTACCTCACCTAGTAATGGAGAATCTTTTGAAGGGACTATAACTCATCCCACACTTATCAATCCACCTACATCTAGTGGGAACTCAGATTATGTGTTTAAACCTTTGTTCCCCAATACTATTATTGATATATTTGTCATGGAATTACCTATTGTGTCAACACAAATATAGATTTCAATGCTTATTAATACTCAAAACCTGTTTTCATCCCCTTTGGTGAATAATCAAATTGCTAATGCAAATACCATTGCACCTATAGTTCTTTCATTCCTTTAAGTCATGAAAACCTTCGAAGACAAGATTGCAAATATTGAAAAAAAATCTTTAAAATCCCCTCATGTTATATATTCTTAAGATGTGTTGTATAACCCTCTTGCACTTGAGATATCTTTTCACCCTTTTTCAACTGTATTTGTTGCACCTAAGTTCACATTTTATGATGGAAAGGTTGATCTTGAACAACATCTTCAACCATTTTATGTAACATGACTTGACTATGCTTCCAATGATAAACTTTTGACCAAATCATTTCCAAGAAGCCTCAATGACTATGCTTTGAGGTGGTTTTATGATTTGCCTCTCCAATATATAAAAGCATTCAAACTCGTTACAAACTAGGTCTTAGCACACTTTTCCATTAATATTTCCAAAAAGGTTTCATGTGCTCAAATTCACAATATCAAACAAAGAACCAATGGACATATCAATGAATATATTGAGATATAAGATAATGCTACCAAAAATGACCAATATTATGGTAGACAAAGAGCTACAAGATATATTCAAGAAAATTTTGTTTGCTCCTTTACATGAGTCCATTATTTTTAAGAAGTTCAAATGCTTTTATGAATTATGCCATGTTATATGGGACCATGAAATGAAGCTTGTGTCACTAAATAAGCTCAAGTATGTAGCAAACACACCATCTACATATACATCTAGTACCGAGTTTATAATCAAACCAAGTTATAAGATAAAACATATTAAGCCTAAAAAGGAAATAACCACCATGGTTAACACAATTTCACAATAGCCTAATTAGCTTGTCTTATATAATGCACCAAGGGGGCAATTTACATGTTTATCTGAGTTCCTATCTTCATTACTCTTGTGGTTGCTAGAGTGTTAGATTATATCTCTCCCTCATCCCATCAAGGTTGATATGAGTTGACCTCTACCCAAAGGATATGATGTGAATGCTTATTGTGATTAGTAGCAAGGATTGGAACATTCTGAAGGTAGATGTTTTACCTTGAAACATAAGATCCAAGATCTTATTGATGACCAAAAGATTATATTTTAAGATCTTCCAAAGGAATCAGGATCATAACTTAGAGATCACCATAAATTTAAAATATTTAATAATCCTTTACAAGACCATTCTAAGAATTAACCAAAACTCCAAATGGTATATAATACACATCCACTTCCATCACATTATGGGCACCTACTAGATGGGATTATTGGTAATTGCATGTGACATATACCTCATATGGTTTAGAAACCTTTTATTTCCTTTGATGATACTAAAATCAAGGATGATGACTCTAATCTTAATTCTTTATTAATTTGAGCATACCTTGACAAACACCCCATATGCAGTGTTATGACTGATAATGGTGCAAGTAAATTTTTTTACATCATTGCATTATTTATGCACTTGGGTTATGCTCATCATGATTTACACCCCTCTACTAGATCAGTTTGAGCATTCAATGGGACCTCTCAAAAGGTTCTTGGTGAGATTAACCTACTTTTATAAGTCAGTCCTGCATATGTGGTTACTACTTTCTTAGTTATCCATTCCACATGCATCTTTGATATGTTTTTGAGAAGACCTTGGATAGACACTCTTCAAGTAGTACCTTTTATAATGCATGGGTGTGTTAAACACATTCATGCTAATCAGGTAATTATAGTTTCTATAATTCTATATGAGAATCCTCTTGAACAAAATAAACTTAAAACTTGATAGCTATATATCAATCCTACTAAGGCTAATTCACCATAAAGGATAAGCAATAGGTAATCCCCTTTACTAATCAGCCATTACTTGAGAGATAATTATATATGAACATCCATTGGATGGCATCATAGGGTGATCCCCCTCTTCAAAAATTCAAAAAATACCAAAAAAATAAAAAACATTAAAAAATCCAAAAATACTTTCGATACTTATATGTTTTATTGGCGCCTTGACATCTATGTGTTAATTCCATGTTGATAGATGGCACATTCATTTACTCCTACATACACATGTATCAAACTTATACTTGAGCGTGACACAATCATACATAGACACATTATACATTCCCATTTCATATTTTTGGACTTCCCTCTACTCATGTCATATGTATATTTGGGGCATCTACTTCTTTGAATTTGATACACACTAGCTATATGATTCGATGATCACTCTACATTATCATGTTTGAGCTTACATAGGTACTTAAGCATGCCTCTTATACATGATTATATCTTACACAAGGTACTTGATATGCTATACACTTAACATCTTTTCCTAACACATTGGATCTATGGGCTACTATGACATGTTTATGTTGGTTGCTTACACTTTATGTTATGTACTTCCTTGAGTGTCTTGCCTTGCTATTGTATTATTTTTTCAAGAATTTGAACATGCTCCTTTGCTTGTGGCCCCTATGAATATATATGCTTTCATTAAAAATTTTATATGTCATTATTTTTTTTATGGAAATTTGACTAAGTCATGTCCCTTTGATTGTGCAAAATTTTAACATGCCCCTTGTTTGTAGTCTCATTAGACCATTACCTTTTGAATTGCTTTTAAGTTTTCTTATTAGTGTACTTGTTTACTTATTGAGCTTATATTATTAATATCTAGATGTTTCCATGATCATTATCATGAATCTTAGGCTTACATGTGATCACATTGATTCTATGCACTTCAATGATACATTTACCTAGATATGTTCCCTTATATATTCTACATGGTTACATTTACATATTATATTTTGTTTTACATTTTTTAGGTGAGGTAACTACCAATTACTATCTTTAACTCACCTCAAAAGGAGGAATATTAGTGGGGAAATGTCATATAGACATGTTTTCCACACTTGGCATAGTCTCTATATTTAGTGGGGGAATGATTTTCAAGCATGTTCTCTATACTCAATCAATATATGGTACTTATATTAGTTTCTAGATTTAGTGGGGGCATGCTTTGGAAGCATGTTCTCCAAACTCATTCATTATGTGGTACTTATACTAGTTTTTATATTCATTGGGGGCATGTCATATGGACATGGATTCCACACATTCAAAATTCTTAGTTTTAGTGAAGGAATGCTTTAGAGGCATGTTCTCCACACTTATTCTATATTTAGCATCTTTGGTTTACATTGGGGAAATGTTTTGGAAATATGCCCTCCACATTGGTTCTTATATCATTTTTTAAATTTATCCATATATAGTCGGGGTATGTTTTGGAAGCATTCCCTCCACACTTACACACTTACATAGTTATCTAAATTGGCAAAATCACATAGTTATATGATTCAGATTCATAGTTTTGGTAGAATTCTATACAATGATATTATTGTTATATATAATTTCAACATGATACATATCTAAGGTGCATATATGATATACAACATGTTCCTAAAATTTCAAAATCCAAATAAATTTTAGATTATAAAAGTCTTTTATGGACTATTACCATATCATGGAATTTTTTGTATTGATACCTTATAGACTTTTATGAGCTTTATTGAGCCAATATACTGTAGTAGTTGGTTCATTTTTTGGTATGATTGAGGTGATAAAATCACTCAAACTTTCCAAGTTTTTAGGTTGGACTTGATCATCCAACCTTACTAGGTTATAAGTATCATTGAGTTGCACGATTGAGCTAATCTTAACTTGTAGGTGTAAACTCACTTTTACTCCAAAGATGGGGGCATGTGCCTTCCAATCTCTCTCTCTGTCTCTCTCTCTCTCTATCTCTCTCTCTCTCTCTCTCTCTCTCTCTCTATATATATATATATATATATAATTAGATATATGCACTTTTAAATATTTATCTATATTTTTCCTAATATTAGTTTCAGAGCATTACAATAATACATATTTTTTAAAATAACTTTTTAATAGGAAAAGCAGTTACATCGACACATAAGTGTACTCCTAAACCTTTATCTTTCAATTTCAATCTATTTAAGGTATTTTCAACCCAGATTATATGCGCTAATTTTATATTATAACATGCTCTTGGTTGTAGGTTAGTCACCAACAAATCACTCAAGTTGGGCACACATAAAGAAAAGGTGTACATACACACCTAAGTACACATTCTTTTCCTTTAAACTAGTGATTTCATTACTAGATTAAAGGGGGTGGAAAATGTAGATGATATTTTATGATTATACATCACCTCAGTTTTGTACACCTAGAAAACTTAGACCTTGGTTTTTCTTCTCAGTTATTTACCTTTCCCACTTCTACAAGTCTTGCATATGCTCTATATTTTGTGCCCCTTTGCCTATATCTCTTAGTTCAACTAGTCTTATGTTAAAGAATCATGTCTTCTATCTTACCCAAAATGCTTAAAATGTACTTATCTTTTATATCTTCAAGTTTAATACTTTTACCTACTTTTTTCCTCCTTAAACACTAACATTTAGAACAACAATAGCATCGACATTAATTCCCTATCCTAACACAAGTGTTTGGTTACCTAAAGTCATCCACTCTAAAAATGAAATGTATCCCACTAGTCAGCCTAAGTGCTTTAATGTGAGTTTTTACTCCAAATGGATTGATATAATTACAATATCAACACTCATTCATTTATCACCTATAAAACTTATCTACACCAAAAAAAAATACTAAAGAGTACTTAAAGAGCATTTGATTGATCAAAAGCTTCCCTATTTATTCTTTTTTCCATACTAGTCATTGATACTGCACATCTATAGGTCTGAATTACTAATTGAGAATCCCAAGAGCCAAATTTTTTAAGTTACAAGCTTGGTCACTATTGTACTTACTTTACACATATTGTATGATTCAAACACAACCCAACACATAGGAGATAACTACATGCATCTAAGGCCCTCTTCATAATATTGATTAATGTAGGCAATTCCCATTTATAGAGGGGTCATTTGGATAGCTCAACATCATGTGCCCATTAACCTATTTTTCCCCAAGGTCATTATGAATATGTAGAACTAGGGTTTTTCCATTTCATAAGGAGTGATAGTGAATGACCTAGATCTAAATGCACTAAAGCAAAGGCAAAACAAAACCCAAAATCATTTAGGTAGTTGCATCTTATTTTAGTAGATATTACATACACGACACTAGCATCAAACCCAGGCAGTAGCATCGACATGACTGTCTTAGGCTAATGTTATTGTCTAGAGTCCTAGAAGCATCAAATCTAGAATCTAATGATTGTTCTAGAATCATTTTTTAACTAGCTTTCTACTTGTTTCAAATCCCAAATTACATTAAGATCAGAATAAGCTAATTATATCACTTTTATGTTATTTTCATATCTAACATAGTTGTGTTTTCTATATTTAGACTATCTCAGCATAATAAATTTAGTGTATGCTTATATTTGAGTTTAGCATCTAATTGGCTTGCTATAGATATAATTATCACCCTTGTGCCATTTCATTTCTATATACCCCTTTAAAATCTAGATAACCTCAATCTAGATAATTTTAGGGTTAAATAGAAACAAACATAAGCATGTGGCATGGAGCATACAATATGAGAAAGTAGCATTCATCAATCATAAAATATATAAGATAGGCATATCAAATAGTAATAATATAAATCAATCACATTATGAACATGCGAAGCATAACTATCTTGAACACACACATTCACCCACATAACTAAACACATAGTAACATTGAAGTTGAATAAATTACAATATGAATATGATTATACATAGAATAAATAAACACATAATAATCAAGATATATTAGGATGTATAACATCACATGAAATATCAATATGATAAATGAATTAACAAAAAATAGAACCTAAATCACTACTAGGAGATGCCCAAAAATTACTCTTGAGAGAGCATGAAAGGTACCCCCAACCAACTATGAATCCATAATCATATTATATACTTGTATATATTATATTTATTTCAATAATACCATCAATAGAATATATGTTAGAAATATACGATCTGTCAATAGTCATATATTCATAATATGGGAAGTTGTGTGCCCATATAAAACTCAAAGATAATAGAAATAAATTTCATAAAACACAAAGAATCAACCAATCATGAAAATGAAGATAAGATTTAAAATAAATAAGGGTGGGATCCCTACGTATAATATACAACTTCCCTCATAATAGTGTGTATTTTGGGACATGTGGCTTTAAAAATATACAATGTGTTTTTATCATTGAGAATTTCACATAATATTTTGGGATGGGAGATAACAAACAAAATTAAGGGAAAAAAATAAAGAAAATAGCACAAGAAAAGTAAATTAAATGCTAAAATAATGACACATATGTAAATGAATAAGGAACAAAAAGTATCCAAATAAAGAAGAAACATGAAACATGTAATCCATGAGAGGAACTAGAAAAGGAATACAAAATAAAAGACAACCAAATTATGAAGGTGAAAAAGGTAACTTTAAAATATAATAAGAATAGATTGAAAAACATATAAAATAAAGAGTATAAACATATATGATTACTAGGTGCTAGAGGATTAATAGTTGTTGAAATAGTCAAAGCGTATTAATACAATGACCTTTAACCCAATTTTTTAGGGCTTACGTTTATAGATAAAAAGGATTACTAAAATTAGTTTCAGATAAAATCTACATTTGTATCTTGTTTGGTCACTCTAAAGCTTCAAAAGTCTCTATTTTTGTGGCTAATATTCATTTTTTTTTCTACTTCTCATTGTTATAGTAAAATAGTTCCTATATTCTAGCTCAATGTTTTAGGAAGTAAGGTTATTACCCTCTATAGAGGTTATTCAAAGTGAGCATACCTAAAATTTATGGAAAGAGATGAAGTTTATGTGAATGGAATTATGAGAGTAGTGAAGGGATTTCACAAAGGTCCACAACATATATCCTCTTCTTATGTTCATTTTATGTAACATGTTGGAGTTGTACAGAAGGATTCTTACCATCCAAGGCTACCATGTTTGAGAATTAGAGCCCATATACCCTAAAAAAAATCAATCATAGTTTGTCATTTCATATTAAGCTATTAGTATCTACATCCAAGAGGTAATTAAATGAAAAAAAAATTAAAAAAGTAATGGTTTTCCATTGGGGCATTAATATTAATGGTGTCATTTTTTTATTCATGTGTAGTTTGAAGAATACAACAAGATGATTTATTTGGATCTAAATATCTAAGTGTATGATAACATTGACCATATTTTTGACCTACTAGATGACTATTTTTATATTATTATGGATTTATTATACTTGAATATGTGGAGTCATACTTTGTAGAATAAGATTGGGTATTTTTAGTAGTACCCTAACAAGTTCAAATGGCCTTATAAATGTGGGTATCTCCTTAATTTTTATTTAAATGTGAGTAAGTTTATGTTTTATCCTAGTAAATTGACCTAAGATTCCTTCTTTCACACCCTACAAGTCACTCCTTTGAGGCCTTTTATAAAGTTATACTTAACATGTTTTTATTCAAGATATACAATCCCATATCCTTGATCTATAACTTGGTCTTGGATATGCTATAGTGGCACCCAAAATGGACCTAGATAAAGTGAATATCATCCAATATTATGCATCTATAACTATCTTAATCCTTTTTTAATTCATCATCATATTTAGATAAATAATTATTGGATCGATGTGAATGATTGTGTTATTTTTTTATAGTGGTAGAGGGATCAAAGCCATGGATATATATGGAGAAGTGTAGACACTAAAATTTGGTAGAACACCTATTTTTAATGTCTTTTTAATTAATTTATGTAATTATACCTTATATTATAATTAAACACTTAATGGTGCACATTTATTATATTTTTCCTTTTACTTTAAGACCTTTTCTATATTCTCCATCTTTTACTTTGTGATTTTATTATATTTCCCCTTCACTTTATGATTTTATTATATTTTCCCTTCACTTTATGATCCTTTATGACTTGATAAATCCCTTTTTTAATTATATTACGTCATATCTTAAATATTTAAGTTTATTTTTAATTCTCTTGAGTCTTCTCTTAAGTCTTTAAGTTTCTTTTAAATTATTTTAAGTCCTCTCTTAATTCTTTAAGTTTCTTTTTAATTCTTTTAATTTCCTTCTTGAGGCTTTTGAGTCCCTTGTGTACACCACTAAATTTTTAATTAAAAGTATAAGAATCCCTATATAAATAAATTTATTATAAAGCATTTCATTGTAAGTACTCTCATGCTTTAACAATCACTCTTGCATTCAAGAGTTATTCAAAATTTTATATTATTAATATTCAATTTCTAGAACTATATTTTAAAGTATTATCACTTATATTTGTATGCTTGTGCCAAGGGTGAGTTAGGAGAAGAATCATATAGATATACATATCATCATTTCATACACATAAGATGGATAGCTACATCAGATTGAGGTACATTTAGGTTATGTAGGTAGGGCTCAATTGCAAGAATTTTTGCAAGATAGCTCAGCCATCCTTACTAACCATTTTTATTCCCCTTTATTACCTAATTATATCTATTGCATTTTCAAGATCTAAGGTTTTTATATTGCATGTAGGTTAATTACACTCACTTCATATAGTATTCAATTATATCAAATAGGATAAGTGTCTCTCCATCCCTTTGTGTTTGTCATTATGTTTATTGAATTCACTTGACAAACATGTACTTGCCAAAAATGTATTTTATAATAGCTTTCATAAATTCATAATTTAAGTCTAATTCTATTAATTCAATCTAAATTATCATTATTAGCTTATTAATCTAAAATTTAAATAAAATATATTGGTGAACTCGCATATTATCAAACCCTAGATACCCACTAAACCTTCTCTTTCAAAATCTAATTCATAACAACTCTAATTTTAGAAGTATAAGAAGTTTTGTTTCTCACATAGATATAACATAAACTATTTTTATTTATATAAATTTTGTACAAATTTTACATAATTTATTACTTATTATTTTTAATAAATTTAGCTTAAAATTTGGTCATTTTATCAGATTTTAAAATTAATTTATAGGTTTCATCATTTTTTTATTTTTCCAAAAACCTCTTTTATATTTCAAAAATACCTAATAAATACATTGAATTTTTTAATATTTAATTTTTAATTTAGAAATTTTCTATGGTTTGCTTATGGTCATTCTATTTTGTTTGGCTCATATATAATCCATAATAGTTTTTTTTTTTTAAAAATAGCAATTATTTTTCTATTAGCATTGATAAAAAAAAGAAACCTATTTTTTTTACAAAAATATTCTATGAATTTTCTAGAATTTTCAATTTATTATTTTTATTAAACTCTTCCTTAAGTGGAAAATAGTGTGTCCATTTTTAAATTAAATTATGGTTTTTGTCAATTTTTCATTTTGATCATTTTTTTTAAAATTTTAAAATTACTTAGCATATTTAATTTAATTGTTGATTTTTTATTATGTACCTTATACCTTATTTGGTGCATATTTGGTTCATAACAACTTCATCTTAAAAAATAGCTGATGTTTTTGTTGTTCACATAGTAATAATTAGAAACATATTTTGTATCCCAAAAATGCTTATATTCAAATTACTATGTTTAGTAAGTGTTAAATTAAGTAACGAAATGTAAATCTATTTTCAAATTATTTTTTGGGTTCTGTAAATTCTTTATTTTTTTACAATAGCATCTCTTAGTTTTATAAAATATTACATAAATATCTTAAAATTGCTAGTCATTTATTGTGCAAAAGTATAATACATGTTGTTTGTTGATTTGTGTGTGGTCTAAAGTTTTAGTTAAAATTCTAATTTTATAAAATCATAAATTTATGATTATTATACAAAAATATTTCACTTTATTTTTCTTATTTTATAAATTATGTTCTAGCAGTTTTAAAACTACTTAGTTATTGTCTGAAGGGCTACATGGTGTTTTGTTTACAAACGTCATAGTGTGAGGGATTTTACTCCAATACTCATAGTCATAATATACATATAATCATATAAATTAGTTTCCACATGTTTCATGATATAAAAAATTGTATATGATCCCTTGTTTACACCAATAGGAATATTTTTTTATCTATTTGATTTATGGTGCACCTGAGAGGAGCATATTTTCCAAGGAAGTTACACTCAACTTACCCTTGAAACCAGGTTAGTGGGATATAAGTATGGTTCTACCTCTATAGTTAGTGCTCTGAAACATTGAACTGAAACTAATAAATAATGGAGCAAGTACATTTGAGAGCCTACAAATCATTTAAGACACTTTCCTAAATTACCTATCATATCTTGATTTTTACTTGCATTGTATGCTTAGTCATTAATTCCTTTATACATGCTAGATTACTTTTTATTTTTAGCATTTTTATTATTTCACTCATTGTATTTAAATTCATTGTATATCTCATGAATATTCATAGTAGATATACTAATAGTATTTATCCCCTCAATGAATTATTTTTTATTCATGTTGTGCCTCTTATTTATGATGAAGTTGAATGGACAAATAGAAATAAGCAAAAAATTATCAAAAATTATTATATGGATGATTTTGATATTGATAGCTTGAATATATATAGACCATTTGAGTTTAAATTATTCTATTGTACCTTTATCCCAAAGGAAGAAGAGGCACCCTTTGTTTTGTCCATATATTCCTCTTTAGAGCATCCTCTAGATGCATTTTTGGGCCCTTATTTGGATTCACCTATTTATTCCTCTCTATAAACATCTTTAGATTTTCCTAAATGGATTTATATTTGGTCATACCTTTAAATTCTCATTCATGTTCACTTTATTTCTTGCATAATTATCTAGAAAAAAAGAGCAATCCAAGTAAAATCAATTTATATTAAAAAAATATTTCTCAATAAAGGCATTTCGAAGCAATATTAAATATCCAAAGTAAATAATAATAATAATAATAATAATAATAATAATAATAATAATAATAATAATAATAATAATAATAATAATGTTTCCATCTATTATCCTGTACAAGTAGTGTATATTTAGCTTACATGTCATAGCTCTTCTCCCTTGTCAACCCATGAGGATGAACCTTGTTCCTCTTCCCCTAGCACATCACAAGCTACAATTAAAAGTAATGTTACTCCTTCTACCTCATATTGTGATATTTCTCCTAATTGATCCTCATTCTTAGATTCACATGATTTTACTCTTGCACAACAATGTCATAGTATTATTATAGATTCATCACATGATGACAATGCAGCCTTTGCTAGTGAAATTTATTTCAATATTATTTATCAACAAGAAGAAACTAACTCATTCAGTATCAATGAATCTATTAATCTAAAATAATATCATATCCCTTCTTCTCCCACCCCTCCTCTTGATGGTGTTTCTATTCAATCAAATATACCTATAGTTTTGCTTGTGAAGCACTTCAAGATAAATTCACCACTATGAAAAATTCAATAGAAGAGTAGTAAAATCAAAATTAATATTTAAATTCAAATATCACATCTCTTGAAAATAGAAATTATATTACTAAAAATCCAGAGTATGCTAGTGTTAATCATATATATACATCTTCATCTAGCTATCATATACCTCATAAGTAATATACATATACACTTAATATTTTACAAAGTATATAAAATGCTTAAAAGAGTCCAAATGAGATTCTAAGAGAAATGATTTTAAATAATTTTATTGCATTGCTTTCTATCCATCCTATAAAAATATCAAAATACTATTGTGCATATCATAGATTTCATGGGCATCATAAATATAATTATTGGGCTTTAAAGAAAAAAATACAAAGTCTCCTTGATAATGGTGATCTTATTCAAAATAAACTTATTAAGAAATCCATTCATATTACATCTCCTAAAATACAATTTAAAAAAGAACACAAAGATTAAATATAAATACCAAAAGATAATTCAAAACAAAAAAATATTCAAAAAGAAAAATTAGAGAAAAAAAGATTACCAAAAGAAAAGTTGCAAGAACAAATTCAAGATAAGAAAGAAAGGTCTTTTAAAAAAAAAACCATGAATAAATCTCTAAAGAAAAATATTCCTTCAAAGTATAATGATACACATATGGTTTCTAAAGAATCAAGCATTACATATTCTTCATGTATAGATAAAAATATCAAGTTATAGAACTAATTAACTCTCTTCTTGATGTTCAACTAATCACACGTGATCATTCTATAATTCAAGATAATAATGCGAGCTCCTAAAAATGATGAACATATTCAAAAATTAACTCCAATCTATGATGCAATGAATTTATCATACACAAATATAAAATATAATCAAAATGGCATCTCACAATCTCAAGCACAACCTAAGAAGTTTACTTTATCCTATGACAATGATTACATTGATGGTTATGATGTTAATAATACAAATTATTGGTATGATAGTGATTGAGAGGAATATACCATTTGCACATCTTCTTCCCATGAAATATTTCCCTTACATCATATAGATAACTATACATGTGGTGTTCCTCCTCCATCTTCATACATATATCCCCTTGATGAGATCCTTAGCCTATTCTAGCCCCTACATATACATAGCTTATTTAATTTTTACTTTTCTTACTTATTATTTTACACCTAGTCTAATTTTTCTTCTAGCCCTTGGCTCTATTTTTCATTTTGGGGAACTTTCTCATTTGTCTCTTTCAACTCAATTCGAATAATCTAAGATAATTATATGGCTAAGATTTATATTAAAATCCTTAAAAGTAACTCATTTGGTCATTATTACACATCTAAACATGTTTTTTATCTCATTTTTACTTTCATGATCACATATATCTACTTTTACATGAGGTTACATGGCTATGCTTGACATATATGCTACATATACACCTACATTGGGGGACCCTTACTTGCCTTCCATCTTATCATGCTTTCCTTCAACACCCTGTTGAGGTTTATTTTAATCGCCCCCTCCTCCTTCCATTTAAAAACCCTGTCACTTTCCTTATTTTTCAAAGATTTTTCAAATTTTACTTATGCATAATTTACCTTTAAAATATGGAAAAACACAAAAACATTTATATACTCTCAAAAGTACAAAAAACTCAAAATATTTATAAATAAATCAATCAAAATTATAACTTATAGGCATACTTTCATATTAATGGTTACATACTTTAATATCTCAATCTATTATTTATGTTCAGTATATATCATATTTAATTACATTTTCAATACATAGTGCTTCTCACAAGGTATGTAAGTGTGAAATAGTACACATTTCCACAAAAATAGATACTATTCATACATAGGAGAATTTGTCTCGATCAAAAAATATTACATACAATCAGCTAGAATAAAATCACACTAGAAGATCAACAATTCACCATGGCCTAGTCCTATACTATGGACCTATCTTTGTGTATTTTACATATATTATTTCAAATTAAACATAGTCACATGGACTTCTTATACAAAAATTTCATCACATAGCAGATAATATACTCATATATCATTCAAATTTCAAGCATAAGGCATAACTTTCCATGGTTTCAATGTTGGGTTAGCCTTATAACCTATAGCCTTGCTTAGTTGGAGGCATCTCATTATTCTATACGAACTCTCTTATAATTTTTATCTATCCAAAACCTTAATTTAACATGATTGAGTTATTACATGGACATATCTCTCTTTTTCTCTCATACTTTACATGTGTCATGATGAATATGTTATTTGTTAAACATGTATGATCAAATGATAATTTTAATTTTTATATGCTTCTTTAATATGCTTGTTCATTATGTCATACTATTCAACATGATTGATTCTTGTATTTGACTCTTGACCTTGTGTATGTTAAAAATATACCTGATTATTTATATGGAATCATCATGCCTTGTGTGTGTATCCCTTGGATTTTATGTTTGTGTGACATTCACATGTCCCTTGCATTTAGCCTTTGGGCCTTATGTGTGGCATTTATGTAAGTTATATAACTCTATATGACATCTTACATGTCCCTTGTATGAGACATTTTTGCCTTCTTATGTGACATTATGTGACTTTGCTTACATGCTTGTTACTTGATATTATGGTTTCATGATACCTATCATGTACTACTAAGTTTCTATTAAATATTTCTATGGTGCCATGGTCTACATCACACACATATTACTTATGTGCTTCAAATTCTTAATCTATTAAATATTATGCTTATAATATAATGCAATACTTGTGAGTTTTTTTTACATGCTTCATTCAATATTTCAATGCTATATTCAATTACTTCAATGTTTGGAAAGTGTGTGGGATCTCATCCTTCTACTGATGAGTTATCTCAATGGAATAATTTTTTTTGGATCTTAATATTTTCCCCTCATTTTCCTTATTTGGTTTGAGATTATTTCATGTTGTCTTTCAGTGCTCTTCAAACAGATATTATGTTTGGTCTTTAGGGCCACTGTTCATTGGTAACTTTGCCTCTTTTTTGGTCTCTATACACCCTTTTCCAAACTAGCAAAGATGAAGATCTTAGAAGCTCCCCTATGGATTAGATTATATCATCTACCACCTATCATGAGAAAACAAGAACATATCAAAATATTGTTTAACAATGTGGGGTCCTTTTCTAGAATCGATGTTAGTTCATTGTGTGGAATATTTATGAGATTTTTTGTTTTCATCGACCTTTCCAAACCTCTCTTCTAGTTGGTGATTTTTTTCTTATCTTGAGGCAATTGGACTCACTTTATAAAATATGGTCTTCCATTATGTTTCTTTTAGTGTAACCACTTGGGGTATAGGGAGGTAATATGTTTATCTCTAGCCTATTTGACGTCCTCTTCCTTCTCTTAGATTATTTGGATGAATAAGGAGGGCTTTCTTTGCCAAGACTTTAGGTGACATAATTATGGGTTTTTTAACCAACTTTCAGCTCCTTCCTCTGCCTTCCTTACCAGAGGATCCTTCCTTCCCTTATTAGAAGGAATCCCCTTTGAATAATATATATACACCAATGGCATCTCCTTTTTATGTTACACATGTTGATATTTTAGTATCCTCTCCTAGGTATGTGATTAAGATACCAAAGGCTAATATGGGAACTATAGGTAAAAATAAAGGTCAAAGGTCTGAATTAGAAACCCTGAAATTAGAGGTGAAGGAATTGGTGCAAGATGGTTCTCAATGGATGATGCAGGATGTTCTTTATGTATGTGAAATAATATTGGCTTTAGCTCGAGTATGATTATTGTTCCATTCTTGGATGGATTTTCACTTGGATGGTTTCATCTCTTGGTTTACTATTTGGTTGTTATCTTTTCACAATTTTTTGGCAAAAGGTTTACAGATTGATTCGGTGTTTATCTTCTCTTTGTATGGGTATGTATCTCTCATAGGATGTGTCTTGTTTGGACTAGTGTTTGATGTTTTTTTTTTTCTTTTATGTTTATGTTGATCATGGGGATTGGGCCCTTATTTTTTCCCTAGAACCATTTCTTATCTCCGTTCAAAAGCATTTACCCTAATAAAAAATTCTACATTCAATTACAATGATGCAATGTAATATACAAACTTTTTATATGCTTCAATGTTACATATTTTAGATTCTAATACAATTCAAATATTCATATGTTATTACTTGATTACATCTTTTGTAAATGCTCACACTTTTTCTTTTGAGATGAGTTATTTTTAGGAAACTTCTCTCATCTCAAAATAGGGGCATCATAATGGGCTTATCTCCAATCTTTCAAAAGCAGTACATATCATATTTAATAGTTTATAATATGAAAAATCAGAATTTTTAAATTTTATGGGCATTCGACTTACTTATGCACTCCAACCTTACAACTTACTTAAGCAAAAATAAACATGTTCAAATACATTTATAATATTTTAATAGTCAAAAGATCAAATTGACACTTATACAATACATGGGGCATGATATGCATTCATGACCAAGTTACTACTATATAAATTTCAAATATCACTTTTTCAAGTTTCAAAGTTTTAAGAATGTATAGTTTGAATATAGATCCATTTGCAGTAGTGTGATTTGTATTTTTTAAGTGGATCTTGTTTGAGCTTAGTGACACTCCATGTCTTGGTTTCACTTTAGCAAACCATGTACTAGTTCCCATCTCTTCTTTTCAATTTAGTAAGTGAGCCACATTTCAGCTTCGTGACACTCCACGTCTGGATTACACTTTAGCAAACCACTTTGTTGGTTCTTAATTATTAAATATTACAGAGTATTATATGAGGGTTGGAGCATATAATATTTCCAACTCAAGCATCTGCACTGATTCTTCAAATTGAGATTTTATCACTCTTAATTCACCACAGTTTTCATTTTTCCAAATATCTCAACAAGGGGGCATGTACACTTCGCCGTCTCTAAAGTTATAGGATAATTTTCTGTCCTTTCTCTCTTTTTAAATTACAAATAGCTAATATGAAAATTTTAGTTTTCAATATGAGTAAATATTACTTTCAATGGCATTATTGTAAGTTTTTTTAATCTTAAGGAATCTTTCACAATCAATTTTTGCATCCAAAGATAAAGTGTGTATACACACTCAGTTTCACATCTACTTTACTCTATTAATTTTACTTTCATTGCATCATTAAAATAAAGAAGGGGAAAACATAGATAATTAAATTTGGTAAAACACTTGATTTAAATATATTTTTAATTAATTTATTTAATTAGGCCTCAACTTATGATTAAACACTTAATGGTGCACATTTCTTATATTTTCCCCTTTTACTTTATGATGTTTTATATATTATCCATCTTTTACTTTGTGATTTTATTATATTTTCCCTTTCACTTTATGATCATTTATGACTTGATAAAATGTCTTTTTAATTCTCTTGATTCCTTTCTTAACTCTTTAAGTTTATTTTAATTCTAGTTAGTCTTCTCTTAAGTCTTTAAGTTTCTTTTTAATTATTTTAAGTCCTATCTTAAGTCTTTAAGTCTCCTTTTAATTCTTTTAAGTCCTCTCTTGAGACTTTTGAGTCCCATTTAAGTTATTTTAGGTCTCTTGTGTGTACAACTAAATTTTTAATTCAAATTCTAATAATCCTTATATAAATAAATTTATTAAAAGGTATTTCATAACAATTACTCTTATGTTTTAATAAGCACTCTCATATTCAAGAGATATTCAATGTTTTACGGTGCTAAAATTCAATTGGTAGAGCTATATTTTAAAGTACTATTATATATGTATGCTTGTACCAAGGGTAAACTGAAGAAGCATATAAATCTACATGTCACCATTTCACACACATGCATATGAGGGAGAACTATATTTATTTGAGGCTATTTGGGTTGTGTAGGTAGTGCTCAGTTACAAGAGTTCTTTGAGGATAACTCAGCCATCTTTACTAACCTATTTTTATTCCCATTTCTTATCTAATTATTATCTAGTACATGTGTAGAATCTAGGGCTTTGATATTACAAGAAGGTGAATTATAGTCACTTAATATAATATTTAATCATCCACCTAGTCTACAACAAATCAAGGAAGTATACCAAATATGATAATTTTCTCTTCATCCCTTTGTGTTTGGCATTGTATTTGTCAAATTCACTTGTCAAAATTGTATTTTATACTAGTTTTCAACAATTCATATCTTTAATCAAATTCTATTAGTTCTATTTAATTTAGAGTTATTATCTTATTAATCCAAATTTTAGATAAACCAATAAGGAGAACATGGACATAGAATAGATAAATATATTGGTAGAAAAGACGTGTGACATTTACAATGACCCAACTTTACACTTTAAATGGAAAGACATAATTCCAAATGGGCAGACTCTAATTGGTTTGCAACAAGTGACTGAGAATTCATTGTTGGTTTCCATACCTAGGATCATTTCTACTCTAAGATCTATTCCACTTGTCATGTAGTATGGAATTTATGCAGTCTACATTTTTTTTAATCCACAGTGAATGAATCAATAAAAACTCATGAAACTGAACCAATAAAAAGTCATAAAATGGGAATATACTTTGTGTGGGATGAATCTGTGTGTGATATGAATCTATGGTGAGGGCTTCACAATAAAAACACCTCCAACATAACTACTATTAGGAAGGACAAAATCAACTATTGGGCATTATGTGTTCATAACACATTTCAACTATTAGAATGCTTTCATCTACTAATGTCTCTCCCCATTCAAAATTTAAAATTTGATTAGAACATTGACTCGCCTTATGGCTTGAGCTATTTATTATACACTTTGATTTGGTATTCATGTTCCACATAAATAGTGTCACATCAATAATTCAAATAATTTTATATTTAATTTTTCTTATGTTTATTATATATATTTTTATTAAAAGTATTTAAGTAAAAAGAAAGTCATTTTTAAATTAAAAAATAAAATTAATCAAATATTTTTTATTACTTATTCATATACCTTCATATATATATATATATATATATATATAATATAATATAATAAATATATTTGTTTTAAAAATATCAATAAATTTTTTATTTAATTTTTTCACATCTACTTTCATCTTCTTCTTCACAAATTTCCTATCAAGATGGCACACATTTATTTCTAGGTCCCTCAATTTGACCCAAAATAGATTTGTTTTTTATGTTAGAGTTGCTACAAATAAAAGAAAGAACTTAGAAAAATACTTTCATGTTTCCTTTCGAAGCTTCACATTTTTAATGTGTCACGATCGTGCTTTATGAAACCAATTTTATTCTGCACTTTAAAATATCATGCTTCCAGAAAAACAATTTTCACATACAACTATTTTTAATTATGCAATAGTTAAAGATCTTTGCATAAATAGGTGAGAATAATCCTTAATGTTATGCATGTATTTGTAATACACTATCAATATTTCCATGCTCCCTATCTGGACAAATATAAATAGCCAAATGGTGATCATGGTCATCATGTATGGCATGAAAGGGATTTTGAGCATTACCACTTTCTATTTTCAAAGGGCATGATTTTGTTAGACATGGTCATTGGTATTTTAAGTTGTCATTGATATTAAAGAGAGCATGTGGTATTAATGTATGAATGATAAAGTGATTAGATTGAGAGCTTGAAGAGATATGGCACATATATAAGTCTATAAGGACAAAGAAGAGGTTGTGAGGCATCTATAGATATCTTGGAGGAGCTCCAGTGTGTTTTGTGATCTTTTGGAATGAACAAAATGCATCTACTAGATTGAGAGAAGCCAGACCTTCATTGCACATCATGCAAATATGGATGAACCAGCAAGTTTGAGCATTTATTTTAGGTACGTAGAAAGTCAATATTGGTCGAAGGATTACATGGATATGTATATAGTGCCAAGAAGCTACCTTGAAAATTTGGAGACTTGAAGTGTTGTATAGCTTAAGTTATAAAGCTTCAAAGTTTCTCTAGCAAACTATGATGGGTTAGAGACCATCAAGTTTAACCACATTGAAAATTGAGGTCATTGGACTAAAATATCCAACGGTGAGTGCTTAATCATACATATTGAGATCAATGGTATGTATGAAGTCAACATGTCAAAGGTTCCACACACAGGTGACAAGCGTCACAAGTTTGCTAGTCTGACAGAAGATCAATAGTGAGCAGCAGTTCATACTAACAAAGATCAATAGTGTGGGACAAGTCAAAGAGTCAACAACTCATGTGAGACTACCAAGTGGCATAAGAGCATGGACTATCAGTAAAGTGCTCAAAAAACATGTAAGGGTACTGAGTGTCATAATCTTGAGAGTTTTGAACAATATCTAATGGTGAGCATTACAAGGTAAGAACCAAGCTAATTTGTAGAGGTCAATGGTGTGCATTTGGTCAATATTGTAAGGGTACATGAGATGAATTCAACATGTTCAAAGTTTAACATTTTCACAGTGAAGAACTACGAGTTAAAGATCAAGCTAATTTTGAGGAAGATCGATGGTGCAAGTTGAGAAAGTTGAGCGTAGAGCATGAGATGAGGATAAAGTGGTCGATGTTTAACTGTGACCGTTTGATTTTGAATATTTGAATTTAACGAAGGAAAAAACTAGTCTTTAGTTTTTAAGCTATAACTTTCGATCCAGGATGAATTTTTTGTTGCCATAAAAAGCAAAGATGTAGAGGAATCTATGAAACATCTAGAGAATCTATTTTGAAGGTCTGAAAGTGTGTATAGTCAAATATATTGAGCTCTAAATTTTAATATGTATTTTTTCATGCTATGCAAGTAACCTGAGAAGAGTAATTGAGTTTTTCTTGATCATATTTCGATGTTTCGAGATGAGTTAACTGTTAAAAAGTGTTGTAGACTTTGTGAGGACCATCTGTATGGATTATGAAGGTTTGATCAATCATATTTAGTATGATCAAAGGCTTAGAAGGTGACTGTGTGTTTGTTCATGGTGGTTGTGCATAGATTGTTGTTTGAACGAATTAAGCTTTAACAGAAGGATGTTGTGATGGTTATTATAACTTAAGGAGGTCTTATAGATTATGTGTCATAGTTCTATGTATTTGAAAGTGTTCTTATGTTCTCATTTTGCTCAAAGAAGTGTCAAAGAGGTGAATGGGTCTTTATCAGACCTAAAAGGTGATTTAGGCCTATTTGAAAGAGGGTTGTGCTTAAATGTGACCCATGTTAGATGCCTTAAGGGTGAATGCATGTGTTGTAGCTGAAAAGGAAGGTTTTGATCATAATAATCATGAATTCTCTACAAAATTTGAAACCAAATGTGATGGCTTCTAGGCTTGTTGAATAGACATGTGTAGACTTAAGAAATATGTGGTGAAAGATAGATAAAGACTTGTATGAGCTGAGTGAAGAGAAGTTGTATGTTGTGTGGATTAGTTAAGAGGAATTTTAGTTAGAGGATTGTGTGTATGACCTTTTTTCATGTCTCTATTGTGATTATAGAGTTGCTACATGTTTGTGGTTGAGGATGAGCAAATAAGCTTAAAGATATCCAAAAGGGTACTTTAGATGAATTGCCTATGTGAAGTAGGGTTGAGAGAGTGTTAAGGATTGAAGAAAGGTGTTATACATTATGACTCCATCATATTTATATGTAATAATAATTTTGGATCTATTGATTTCATAGGTGTTGTGTGGGTGCTCAACATCTAAAACAAGTGGGTGCTTATTCATACTTAGGGGTGGGTGCTCCTTGTGAAGTGGGTGTTTCACTAAAAGGGTCTCTTATTTGTAATCATATTATAGGATAAGTATTCCATGTGTTTACATACTTGAGAGTGGGTTTTATTCCCCATGAGGGTTTCCCACAAGAATTATGTGTTGTTTGTTTGATCTTGTGTATACGTTGAATGAATGAGCTCTCTTGTTAATATTGCTTAATCAAGTTGATATATACCGATTAATTAATAGTCTAAAATATTTGGAATTAAAGTTAAATATCTGCCATGACTGATTCACCCCCCTCTTAGTGATTGTACCTCCAACAATTGGCATCAGAGTAGGACCTTCGTTGCAAGTTTAAACACTTGAAGGTGATCCAAGATATAATATGGAAAGTCAATAGATGTAGGGTTTCTCTAAAAATCAATAAACATTGTTCAATGGGTCAAACTAGGCTTTCTAGAGTGCAAGTATGAGGACATATGTCATGTCTCTAGGGTTTGATATCTAGAAATATATCATGGATGGATATACTGTACTAGCCACTCCTCCAACTAGTGTTGCTGACAAGAAGTTGAGTGAGAATAATTCAAAAGCTATGAATGATATCATTTGTGGTCTATCTGAGGTTGAGTTCACCAAAGTGATCCATTACAAGTCTACTAAACAAATTTGGGTCAAATTATAGACTATCTATGAAGGAGACTCAAAGGTAAAATTGGCCAAGTTGTAGACCTACCAAAGGCAATTTGAGAGACTCAAGATGAAGGAAGAATAAATTGTGGCATCCTATCTACTAAAGGATTGATGAGGTAGTAAACATGATCAAAGGTCTTCAAGAGATGATTGATGAAGCTAGTATAGTTCAGAAGGTATTGACGACATTTACACTCAAGTTTGATTCAAAGGTTTCTGCTATAGAAGAAAATCATGATCTCACTCAGATGAAGATGGATGAATTGCATGGGATTCTTATTGCCTATGAGATGAGACTTGATGAGGACAAACCTCTTAAGAAATAAGTTTCCTTCAAGGTGATCAAGGTGACAAAACTCAAGAAGAACAAGTTAAGTCTTGAAGATTTTGATCTTAGTGAAGATCAACTTGAAGCCCTGACTATAATAAAATTGAATGTAGGATCAAGTAAGTATGAAGGAAGACTTTATTTTAAATTTTTTTCATGTGGTAAAGTTGGTCACTTTACAACTAGATGTCCTAATAGAGACAAGCTTGAATATAAATAAGCTTCTAAGGAATCACATGAGGTTGAACACAAGAAATCTGAGGGTCCTAGCAAGTAAAAATAGTTATTCAATAAGAAAAATGAAAATAAGGAATCATACAAAAGAAGTAAGAGCCTTTACCATGAAGAAGAAAGTAACTCATCTGAAGAAAAAGAAGAAGTGACCGCATCTGACAGTGATGATTCTTTGCATGATGAGGACAGAGAGACATTGTTCATGGCTTTCAATGATGATGAAGGTGAATGTTCCTTAAGCAAATATTTCTTTGGTAGGGACAGCTCAGAGGAAGAAGATGAGTAAGTCACTCTTGAAGACAAATATCTAGACATTGTAGAAGAAATTCAAAGTTACAACAAAAGAAGATTAAAAAACAAGATGTCTTGATCAAATCCTATAAGAAGCAAATTGGACTGTTTAAAGGAAGGCTGAGTAATGAAGTCAAAGAGCATGATGAGATCACACAAAAACTTGAAACTCAAGTTTGTACACTTGATGAATAAGTAAAGAGTAATAATGAGGAATGTATCAAATATCAATTAGAGATATAGTCTTTGCAAATGAAACTAAGTCAAGCTATGAGTAGAGATATAAATGATGAAAAAGATAAGGAGGAATGTGAGACTAAATTGAGGAGTGCTCTTGAATATCTAAATATTGAGAAGAAAAAGAACAAGAATATGATGTCACAAATCAAGGACTATGAAGAGCAATTTAGTGTGTTTGAGGAAGACTGATTGAAGACACCAAGGAGCATGAAGATATAGTCAAACATTTCAGTTATCAATTGGAAATCTTATCTACAAACCTAAAATCTAAATAAGATGAGTGCTCAAGGTATGTGATTGAAAATGAGTCATTGAAAGTTGAATCAGAGAAGACTTCAAGATAGGTGAAGTCATTTATGAAGTTTGAAAAGAGCTCAAATGATCTTGATAATATACTGAGTAATCAAAAGCATGTTAGTGATAGATTTGGTCTTGGATGCAAAGAAGAACAAAAGCATGTAACTCAAGACAAGATTGATATGAACAAGGATAATCAAACTTTGAAAATCAATCATCATTCAAGGAACTAAGGTAGTGGGAGAATGAAGACAAATCAAATCAGACAACCAAATGTTATAAGGTATGCAAATTTCAATGGTCATTGTTACTCTTACAATCAGTTTGGTCATAAGTTAAAAGATTGTAAAAGATCCTCAAAGAATGAATTTTCATGGAATTATGAGCAAGAAAATGGAAAACATGTAGAACAAAATCACTCAAGATAGTAAATTGATTAATAAGGAAAGAATGACATCATTTGCTACAAGTGTCAAGGACTTGGCAATATTGCAAAGTTTTATAATATCTTCATCAGGAGACCTAATGATCAGATTCATAAAACTTCAATGAATCTTCATATATCTCAAACACAAGGTATGAATAGTCTAAAAAATCTCATTTGTTGCAAATGTCATGAGAGAGGTCACATAGCAAGGTTCTACAAGAATAAGTAGTGTTTTACTTTAAAAAATTGTCAATCTTGACACAAAGATAAGGATCCATAGGGAATGGAGGCCTAAGAAAGTAAATGGAAAATAGGCTCAAGCTAGAATATTTTCCATGACATAACAAGTAACAAGGTCAAGTATCAAGGAAAAATCCTTATCTACCCAAATAGATAAGGAAATCAAGTTGGATCCTGAGATAAAATAAAAGAAGAAAGTTGAGAATGCATTCAAGATCAATTTAAAGATGAGGAAGGACTGCAAGCCAAGTAAAGACATGGAGATTTGGGAGTCTCCTGAGTTTTGGGATCTTTAGTCCCTCTGTGACAAGTGGGTGTCTCTACCTATGCTTCTTAAGAGAAATATTTCATGTGTGGAAGCATGTATGTGTGTAAGGTCTGCAGGTTGGGTATGGAGTTTTTCAGATGTCATTTAAAGAATTAGAAGTTGTCAAGGTGTTTTAATCACATAAAAAGGTCAAAAACCATGGTATAAGAAGTATGGACTTCTAAAGGAGTTTGAGATAAAAATTTGGTCCAAAAGTTTGTATTGATGACCTCCAAGTGTGAGAAATGTTTCAAATGTGGGCATTAACCATAAGGTGATGTGTTGACTGAGTTTCTCTTGTAAACCTAAGTGTTTTAGTCTTTGTTGAAAAGTGTTTTTCCTAATGAATTGAGGTCTAAGCCTCCTTAATAAATTGAAATGGCCAAATAGGTGCTGAAAAAGTATTTCATAGTCTTTTGAAAGTACATGGTTGGTTTTATAGAGGAGGATTTATGTAAATAGAGCGCTGATTGGCTAGTAGGTTTGTGAAGTACGCATGTTACAGAGGAAGAGTTGAGTGTTTATCTATAACATGTTTAAGGGGCCATGTTAGTGTACTATAGATATGAAATTTCAAGCCATGAAAGCTCATACATAGAAATTTATGGGTTCTGTAAGGTCCAGGTAGGGCTACAAGGCCTTTAAGTAAGGCTAGTATGAAGAAGTGGACTTTTTGGTCATTTTCTCCAAAATACCAAGATGATCTAAAGATGCTCAAGGGGTGCCTAATTTAATATTACCTAGGGAGACTCCTTCTCACTATTATCAAGGTGAGTTCAAACAAGTTTTGATGTTCTCGTGTGTTTTGTCTTCATAGAGTAGAGTATGATCAAAGAAGAGTGTAGTCTTGGAGCATGTTTAAGAAGTTTAAGGTAAGTAGTGGTATGTACAATGTTAAGGGGAGTTTTTATCATCTCTTAGAGGTGGTCCTTTCCTATTTTTGGTCTTGAAATATTTTTTTATATTGGTTTATATCAAAGACAAGATGACATGAGATGGAACATGGAGTTAGGGGGAGCTTTCTAAGCGCTATGGACAACTTGTCAAGTCCAAAGATCAGAGAAGTCCTAGTTCAAATGGATGAATTTCAAATTGGGAGCCATTGTTTCATTTTCTTGAAATTATGTAAGTATCCTGAGCATCTTAAAATAGTATTTTGATTGCATACATGATGTTAAGGAATGATTGTTGGCATGTTTAGGAAGAGATCCTTTGTTATTAATGTCAAAGGGGGAGAAAGATAAAAATAGAGAATTGTTCAGTATGATTGAAGACATTCTGAGTGTGCTTTTCCATCAATGACAAAGGGGGAGATTTTTGGACATGGTCATTGGTGTCTTAAGTTGTCATTAATGTCAAAGAGAGCATGTGGTAATAATGCATGAATGACAAAGTGATTAGATTGAGAGCTTGAAGATATATGACACATATATAGGTCTATAAGGACAAAAAAGAGGTTTTGAGGCATCCACACATGTCTTGGAGGATCTTTGGTATGTTTTTTGATCTTTTGGAATGAAAAAAATGCATCTACTAGCTTGAGAGAATCCAGACCATCACTACACATCATGTAGATATGGATGAACCAACAAGTTTGAGAATTTATTTTAGGTATGCATAAAGTCAATATTGGTCAAAGGATTACATGGATATGTTGTCTATAGTGCCAAGAAGCTACCTTGAAATTTGTAATCTTGAAGTGTTGTCTAGCTCAAGTTATAAAGCTTCAAAGTTGCTCTAGCAGACTATGATGGGCCGAAGACCATCAAGTTTAACCACATCAAAGATTGAGGTCATTGGTCTAGAAGATCCAATAGTGAGTGCTTAATCATACCTATTGAGATCAATGGTGTGTATGAATTCAACATATCAAAGATTGTATGCAGAGGTGGCAAGTGTCATAAGCTCACTAGTCTGACAGAAGATCAACAATGAGCAGTGGTTGATATTGATTAAGATTAACAGTGCGAGACAAACCAAAGAGTCAATAATAAATGTGTGACTTCCAAGTGGCACAAGTGCATGGACTATCAATAAAGTGCTTAGAAGGAATATTAGGGTAAAAAGTATCATAATCTTGAGAGTTATGTGCAATATCTAATGGTGAACATTGCAAGGTAAGGACCAGGCTAATCCACAGAGATTGATAATGCACATTTGGTTAATATTGTAAGGGTGCACGAGATGAGGTCAACATGTTCGAAGTTTAACATTTGCATAGTGAATCAATATGGGTTAAATACCAAGCTAATTTCAAGGAATATCAATGGTGAGAGTTGAGCAAGCTGAGCATAGAGCATGAGATGAGGAAAAAATAGTCGATGTTTAACTGTGACCATTTGATTTTGAATATTTGAATTTAACGAAGGAAAAAACTAGTCTTTATTTTTTGAGCTATAACTTTCAATCCAAATGAATTTATTGTTACCATTAAAATCAAAGATGTAGAGGACTTTAGGATGCATCTATAGAATCTATTTTGAAGGTTTGAAAGTGTGTAAAATCAAAGATATTGAGCTCCAAAGTCTATTGTATATTTTTTTATGCTATGCAAGTAACCTGAGAAGGGCAATTGATTTGTTCTTAATGGTATTTTGATGTTTTGAGATGAGATAACTATTAGAGAGTGTTTTATACTCCATGAGGACCATTTGTATGGATTATGATGGTTTGATCAATCATATTCAATATGATCAAAGGCTTAGAAGGTGAATGTGTGTTCATTAATGGTGGTTATGTGTACATATTATTGTTTGAGCGAATGGAGCTTTAGCAGAAGGATGTTGTGATGGTTGTTATCACATAAGGAGGTCTTATAGATTGTGTGGCATGGATCCATGTATTTGAAAGTGTTCCTATGTTCTTCGTTTGCTCAAAGAAGTGTCAAAGAGGTGAATGGGTCTTCATAGGACATAAAAGGTGACTTAAGCCTATTTGAAAGAGGGTTGTGCTTAAAGGTGACCCGTGTTAGATACCTTAAGGGTGAAGGCATGTGTTTTGGCTGACAAGGAAGGTTGTGATCATAATAATCATGAATACTCTATAAATGGTGAAACCAAATGTGATGGTTTTTAGGCTTGTTGAATAGACATGTGTAGACTTAGGAAATATGTGTTGAAAGATAGATAAAGACTTGTATGAGCTGAGCAAAGAGAAGGTGTATGTTGTGTGGATGAGTTAAGAGGTAGTTTAGTTAGAGGATTATGTGGATGACCTTTTGGTCATGTCTCTATCGTGATTACAGAGTTGTTATAGGTTTGTGGCTGAGGATGAGTGAAGAAGCTTAAAGAGATCCAAAAGGGTACTTTAGATGAATTACCTGTTAATATTGTTTGATCAAGTTGATATATACTGATTGATTAATAGTCTAAAAGATTTGTAATTAAAGTTAAATATTTACCATCACTGATTCACCCCCCCCCCTCTTAGTGATTGTACCTCTAATATCCTTTGTATGTCAGTTTACACATGAATATAGTCCTTATTTAAAATTGAGACTTCTATAAATACATAAGTACATTAGTGCATGTAAGATAAGATAGATAAGTGAGAGGCAATAATAGGTCAACAGTGATATAAGTGAATTGAAATCAAAAGTCTATCATTTATTAAAAAATAAAATTTTGATTCAATATTAGAATCTTCATATTACATTGTTCCATATGTTCATGCTAATAAAAAGTCACATAGGGATTAGAGCTTGAATATTTAATGTTATATTCCCTATTTGTTCCAAAATAAAGACATGATAATAATGGAGGGATAGAAAAAACCCTTCAATGACTCTCTCATTTTGCACTGCTCTATGATGAGTGATTAGGATTTTAAGGAGGAACAATTTCATAGAGATGCACCCACAATTATAGAAAATAAAGAGAGGTTTTGGGAACTAGGGGGAAAGGAATAGGGTTGTCAAATTATGTTTACAAAATATTAAAGTTTCCAATAATGTAATGGTATAGTTTTGGTAGTGCCAATAAAGGAGTGTTACATGTTTGTCAATTGAAAAAAAATTGTTTTCTTTAAAAAAAATCCCTCTTTTTCTTTGTTTTCTTCTTTTGGGTGTCCCCAGATCTACAAAAATTCAACATTATTCTAAAATCATCCTCTTTTCACATTTAAATTAGTTTAGAATTATTTTTACTTATTTATCACACAAGGGTAATTACACCAAACATAAACATTGAAATAATTTCAAAATACAAATATGACTAAATATAGTAAATAGATCCATACATACACACACACACACACACACACACACACACACACACACACACACACACACACACACACACACACACACATATATATGAAATGTGTTAAAATAGATAATAGAACTTTTAAAACTTGACAAATAATGTTGATAAAGAAATGTATGTTTTTTGACTTGTGTATTTTCTAAGAATGTTACAATTATGAAAATTGATCCTAGCAATAAGACAAACAAAACTAAAAAATCATTTCACAATCTGTGAACTTTCGAAAAAGGCACAAAATCCACATATCACAATATTTTACCATGATAAAATGAGAAAGAGGCAAAAAAAGATAGAATTGAAAGGTTAATAGATGCACAAAAAAACAACTTGACCTCTATTAAGGACTCTTTAGTGTTTAGTATAGGGCATTATATACAAACATTTTTAGTTTGATAGACTGAGCATGTAAACTTTTGTGTTGTCTAGCTAATATTTTGATGCAATGCATATCTATTAAAATTACCTAATATTATCTTTTGATACTGTTTGGTGAAATAAAAATAAGCATATGAATTTTTGAAATAGACTAAATACCAAGTGTGATGATTTTTTAAAGATGGTGGAGATTAATGTTGTCTTTCAATATTGTTTAATTAAATAATATTACAATTAATTTTGAAATATTTTATACTCAAATTGATGGGAAATTGAAAATTAGTAAGAAATATCTTATCATAAAGATCAAGGCCATTCCATTGCAATCTTTCATTTTGCAATCCTTTTTGGATCCTATGGGATATTTTCATTTATTTCCCCTCTAAGGAGCTTGGTCATAGGGAGAGCTTAGCCTACATTATGTCCTCTTATCTATTATGGCTGAATATTGTAGCCATGACATGAGATAGTGGAGATATGAGTAGTGTCATCCCTGCTCAAACACTTAAGGAAGTTTGTACCCAAAGTCTTCCATGAGGTACAAAATCTCATCCTGATGTTATTTTACCTATTCCTGAGTTTAACTCTACTTGTCAATGGTTAGAATAATTTTGTTTAATAGGTTATTTTGTTAGTCGTATTCCCTCTGAAAGTATACTCAAATATTAGTTTCAATCTTCTTGGACTATTGATGGAATCAAGCTTGAAAACATCCAAAATATGACCAAAGATTTCATTTTGTTGTGTTTTATTGACTCTACCCATGTAACAGTGATTATGGATAAATATACCACCTTGTATGTTTGCAACACCCTTATGGTACTTTTGCCTTAGACAAGGGACTTTGTAGTAACTGAGCATACTACTCTTAAAGTCCCAGTTTGGGTCAACTTTCTTTGTTTACCACTGCCTTATTGGCACTTCATCGACCAAATTGCATCCTCCATTGGGCATGTATTATTCCATGAACCTGTTTGCTTCTATTCATTCTATCCTCATAAAAGGGTCTATGTTGAAGTTAATTTATCAAAAGACCTTAAGGAGTCTGTTGATATCTAGGTTGGTGATTCTTGTTGTTATCAATGCATCTTGTATATCAACTTTCCCAACACTTATTTTCATTGTCAAGCTACTGATCACAAGACAAAGGATTTATCATTGTATTTTCATTAGAACAAACCAGTGCCCAAGCCTATTACGAATAACTCTAAGAAAATTCATGAATATAGTTGAAAAATTATAAGGGGGGAATAATTGCAATAAGGGTGTTATCGACCAAAACCCTATTATCAATTCCAAACATTCTTAAAGAAACACGATAAAAGAATCAATGTCAATGCTCAACCTATTAGGGAGTATACTCAGTTAAATCAACCCACTAAAGAGATTTTTCTAACCAAATTCAAAATAATTAAACCCAATTTTTTCATCACTCTCATGGCTGCTAATGTTATTTCCAGTTTGTAGGTATCTACCTAGATAATCTCACAAAATATTTATCTATATTATTTGTCTCTCCACTCATATAAATATTCCCATTAAGGAGTAGGTAAAAAATCTCATAGAACTTCATGTTTGGGATCCCTGGGACACTCTCATATATCTCCTCATTGAAATCTTATGATGAATGAAGAGTATGTAGTGAAATATCTAGATAGATGGTTGTTTCAACTTCAAGATTTTATGCATTCAAACAAAGCTCAATTCTTGAAAAAATGTTAATGAATCCTTGGAGGGATTGGATTATGAGGATATGTCTCTTGACACCTGTAATCTATGAATTGCTTCTCATGGAATGTTTGAGGTCTGACAAACTCAAATCTCAAATATGTTGTACGATATTTTCAAAGGAAAATTATATAAATGGACATTCTCTGCCTTCAAGAGTTAATGCTATTCATAAATTTATTTGGCCTAATAACCTTGTTTTGAAAAGCAATTACGATGCGGCTTATGGACATGTAATTACATTTATTTATCTAAAATGGTGTTCACATTATGTATGTTTTAACTCTAACCCCACCTATCATGTCATATGGGTGCTTTTTAATATTGATAACCAATCTTTTGGGATCATTAATGTGTATGCCTAAAATGATGCTCATGAAAGGTTAGCTTTATAGTGGTGGATTGGTAATGAACTCCCAAATTCCTATTGGGAAATATGTGGTGACTTTAATATGGTATATCAACCTGCTAATAAAATCATCATCTTTCGATGCATTAGATAACTTTTGTAAGAGAATATTAGATGTTTATGTGCAATAAATTTTTGTTTTATGACCCCAATACCACACGTCATCCCATGTGTGAATTTTGGTATACTTGGTCCAATCTTTGAGGTGGATTTGATCATATGCTTAAGTGACTTGATTTTGCAATGATTTCCATGTAACCTTACTTCTCCTTCTATAATGTTTTTTCATTTTCACTAGAATTCATGCCAAAATTTGTCCTTTATAATCACTCACTCATCTATTTTTGCATCACTTAGCAATTCAAGTGGCTCAAAATCAAAAAATCACTTTTTTTAATACTATATTTTTAGAGCATGGGCCCATCATTGCCCACATTCTTAGACTTTAAAACCTTATCCCTTAGCTAGTTAAATAGTTAGGTTGGTTTTAGTGGGTATCTGATGCACTGATGTGCACCACTCAATTTTTATAAATCTATCATCTAGAAAAGATAAGATGACATTCCTATTCTGCCACCTCCTCTAAGTTGAGTTGTGTAGTGGCAGATCTTAAACAAACTCATTTTTATGAGCCTCTACAATCAAAAGTGGTAGATCTTAGGAAACACATCCAAATTATAAATAATTATAATGCTCATGGGGCTCAAATACGGGATTGATTGCATTGGCTCAAAGTGGGTGAAAATATCTCTAAGGAATCATTTTACATGTTCAAAGCCAAGCACACTACTCAAGATTAAATCCATTCAAGATGTTGACCAATGCCTTATGGAAGTGCCAAATATGATCCAAGCCTTTTTCCAGAACTTCCAAAAAGTTTTCAAAGCTGAGGAACCATCCATAAAGTGACAATAAAATCCCATTTCCAATGCCTTTCAGTTATTCCCTGCAAGTTAACTCCTACACATAGAATTTATTACAATAGGAAACTCTCTATTTAGGATACTCAATTGGTTGTCATGAAAATGACTAATGGAAAATCACCTATGCATGATAGATTTCCCTACAAATTCTATAAACATTTGTGGGATACCATTGGGCTAGACTTATATCAAGTTTATCTTGAAGCTTTCAATACTTAATCCTTGGGGATTGACATTAACAAAGGACATAATAAATTTATTCCCAATCAGGGAAATCTTGAGTTAATTAGTAATTGGTAGCCCATCACTTTAATCAATGTCTTATACAAGATCACTACTAAAGTGATTGTGCTTTATCTTTGTCATCTCTTGCTTTTGATTATTAGACATGAACAAATGAGATTCATTCAAATCATATACATATTGGATAATATCATTGTTCTATGGGAGGGTATGGAATTGGCTCACCAATCCAATCAAAATTATATGTTAATCAAAATTTACTTTAAAAAAGCCTATGACCATATTGAATAGCCCTTAATTTTGGCTATGTCAAAAGCCTTAGGTTTTAGCCCCACTTTTCTGAAATCAATTCAAATGCTTTTTACAGATGCTTTGGCTTTTCTTTCCATTAATGATGTCAACTTTGAACAATTTGGTCTCATTATATCCATTTGGTAAGGATGACCATTGGTGCCTAATTTATATGTGTGCATTGTTAAAGGCTTTAGATATTTATTAGATAACACCCAATCTCAAGATCTTGTTTGAGGAATTTCTCTCCCTACTGAGGAACCCTCTCAACTCTTTAATGGTCATTTTTTAGATGACTCATATCTTAATCTTATCAAGGATGAGATTAATGTAGCTAATGTTATGCGATGTCTCGATACTTTATGCCTTGCCTCTGAGTCTTTTATTTAATGGTGAAAGATATATTGTTACAAATCATCCTTCCTCCCTTCACCTCCCTAGGTAAGTTAGTATGAATGGAAATGAATTCAACATTATGATATTTTTAAATTTTTGGGCATTCCATTTACATTCTATGCTTCCCCTTCCATCTTATGGCACTATGTGGTGGACTAGGTTGTGAAAAATCTTTCTCATTGGATAATTAAGCCCCTATCCCTAGCTGGGAAATTGCAATATTGCTTTAAGTAATTTTTGGCTAGTCATATTTATTATTGTTCCTATTGGGTTCCTTCCAAAGACTCTATTTAGAAGCTTGAAAAAATTCTCGTAGATTTTTTTGGGCTAGTTATTCCACCAACAAAGGTTTCTATAGGGTATTTTGGGAGTATTTTTGTCTTCCTACAGAGGCTAGAGGTATGGGGTTGATTGACATTTCTCACCAAGGTTTGGCCCTATATGCCAAATGGATTATCCATTCTATTGAGGGGAAGAGGCATAGAATGTCTTACTTCGACACTATATCTCTAAAGGTACTCATCATGATCGTCCCACTTGGAAAGACTTAGGATTTTCTAAAATTCTCACTCTCTCCATCTTTGTGAAAAATGTTGGTTATTTTATGCTTAAAAGCTTTAGAAAGCTTGGGAAAATGTTAAGCCCTAGTGATTATGGAATGGAAATGGATTTTGAGATGATCTTTCTATCAACCAAAACTCCTTGTAGTGGTCCCCTAATATAAATTTTCATGGTATTCCTCTTGCAACAACTTCTTGGATTCATTCCCTAAAGTTTTTTAGAAGATGAATTATTATTGTGTAAGATTTATTTTTCAAACAAACTTGGTTTTGGCTCCTTTGGGTGGAAGTGAAATCTAAATATAAATTATCCTCATGGACAAAGAATCTTACAAGGAGATCATTGTTGTTGTTCTAACATATATGCTACATAAAATCATAATGACCTCTTCTCAACCTTGGTGGAAGGACTGGAAATGGTATGTTGATACCTCTTTCCAAAATTATACCACTCGTAAGGGCTAAGAATAGTCGTCCCCTCATCTAAGAATGGTCAATAAGCTCAATGCCAAATGGGATGTTTGGTCCTCCCTATTTACTTGGGGTAGATGTTTCCAAATTATTTGGACTACTTGCATTAAACCAAGCTAGCTCACTTTGCTTAGTGTTTGCTCCATCAAAGACTACCACTTGGGAGATATTTGGTGCAATTAGGGGTGGTTCATCAGTCATGCCTGATTTGCGATCCTTTGGAGACTTTTATGCACTTATTTTGATTTTTATCTAAGGCCCAAAATATATGGAATTAGATTCATGATTTCTTCAACCCTTTTCCTCTAAAGCCTTTTAGTTGGCATCATATCCTCCTCAATGGTAGTCCTAGGATCTAATGAAGTACACCCAGGTTTGACATATTTTCAGTGTGGAAATTTTAGTTTGGATATAGAAAGAAATAAATTCAACTTTGTTTTATAATGTTGTTGTTTTCCATCACTTTTTTGTTTATAACAAGTCTATGATTACATCTAGTGTTTTCTTATAGATTTAAGTTCAAAAAAATAAAACTAGTATTGAGCTTGAGCATCTTCAAACTTTGCTTAGACATTGGGGTGATGCCTCATGTATTGTGTCTCATGTCCCACCTTCCCATTCTAGGAATGCTTTGTTGAGAGGAAATAATGGTACTCTTTAAGGAGGTGCCATCACAACCGTTATCATCATCGCTCTCATAATCGGGTCTAGGGATCTCCTCCCCTAGGTCTAGTGAAGGGTGGGGCTCTCTACCTCCATCTCCTCCACACATTTATGGCTAGGGCTCTCCACCTCTTGTGAGGCAGCATGGAGTGAATTATCCACCAAGGAAATTACAAGGTAGTTGGCAATTGCCACTTGATAACAAGTTTTCAAGGCTTACACTGGTGATTTCTCCCTAACACTGTAATCAAAATGAATATTTTTAGAAGGAAGGTAATCAAACCATTATTAGTTATGGTTGGGACCCTATTTTTGGGGGGATGACTTGTCAGGATTTAGTTGGGGGGACCCCATGATAAAGACCCCCTTATGTCAGTCTTTTCACCATTGTTATTTAGTCTTTTGGTGGTTTCTTTTTTGATGCAATAGATCTTCATTTTTAGGCACTAAATTGATTCTTCACATAATCATTGTTTTCCTATTGACAGGTGATGTTATGGTTATTTTGGTACACAAGTTCTATTTTTTCATCTAGACAGCATAATATTTTTTTGCATTTACATTTAGATGTTTCAAATCAATAGGGTATTAAAGATAATCTTATGCACAATAGGAGTAATCTGTAGTTGGTGGTCAACATTTTGTGTAATAAGTTTGTTGCACATAGTGTAGGCATATTAAATTGAAATCAACATCTTTGGAGCTCATGGTTTAACATATTATTCATTTAGTGTTTACAGTTATTTGGTGTGTTTCATTAGAGAGGATCGCTAATTTTAATAAATAGTCAACATTTTTGCAATGAAAAATATCATAAAATCTTTGAGCATTGAGCACTAAGCCTTGTGTTAGCCCTCATGAGACAATCACCAACAATATGAGAAAATGGGAAATAATAAAAAATCAAGACAACTATTTAAACACCATGACAAGCGCTTCAATGCATGTAGCTTTTATAATTGTAGAGTTGTAGAAGGCCTTCACCTTCATATCCAAACTTTCTAAGAGTTTATTGAATAATATCAATATGAGTTTTACGAGTTACAAAAAAGTATGGATATCCATCCAAATATTTGAAATTAATTTCTTGTTGGAATGTCAGATGGTGGGTTTTATATCTTCTATGTTAGACAAACATGCAAAATGTGAACTTATATAGATAACACTCAAAGCATTTGACAAAATGCCACAATGAAAGGAGGTCTAATGCACAACCATCATTGATGAAAAAATTCAAATACACATTTCATGATTCCCTATTAATTAAATATGTTCATAGAACTTTTAAAGTTGCCATTGCTAGTAGATATTTGTGTCACAATTTAATTGATATTCACTTCTTCACATTGCATTATAATAATTATTAATTTAATTCAATTTATATATTAATATTCATGAAAGGTTGAAAATGGTTTATAGAATTGTAAAAGATAAAATGTAAAGAAGATAGTGAAAGTGTAGTAGCACAACCAAATGAATACAAAAGAAAAACTAAATCTAAAATAAGTAAATAGAAAACAACAGTCTAATAAAGATATCATGAAGAAGATAAAAAAGAAGAGGGTCATACAGAGTGAGATGAAACTTGTTACTTTAGAGTAACATTTATGATACTTAAAGTGGGAAAGAAGTGTGTGATGGGTGTGAGGCCTTGTGAATCATTAAGTTTGTGATGTCTTATTGGTTTAACACTTAAGTTTGGAAGATGGCTATGGGGTCTCTTTCTACTAATGATATGAGATGGCTGAAAGTAGGATGTAATTAACTTGGTGCAAGCTCTCTTTAGAGACTTATGTTTGAAAAGTCGTTGGCGAAAGTCAAACATATCTTGGAAGAAAATGGCTAAATATCTATTATCTTTATAAGCCATGAATGTCTAGATAAAGATAAGAAAATCTCTAAAAAGGTAAAAGAAGTGTTTGCTTATCTTGTAATAAGGAGAGCTTCTAAAATTAAGATGGTCCTCAGTCTTATACTCAAAAGAGAAAATTTGACAAATACGACACTTTCGAGGGATATGGTGATTTATCTTAATGTGAAGCTAATGGGATCATACTCTAAGTTGATAAAGGGGAAACCTTAGGATGCAAGGTAGTTGCATTTTTGTATACCCTAGGGGTTGGATGAACCTACCACTAAAGTGAAGATATAAGTTTGAGAATTATTGAAATTTTGAGGTGAGTGGCTCTTAAGCCTAAGACCATGTGAGTTAGAGGTAGGATATGTAAATATCAGTGTGAATGTCATTGTTTATCTCTCTCTAGGAGAGATTAGGAGCATCCACTAGGAAGCTTTACGAGGGTGGCCTATCAATATCAATGAGATGAGATGAAGCAATGAGGAGGCTTTTGCATACCAATATGAATCAACCCCACGGTTTGCCTCCCGCATGGAGGATCTGAAAGCAAGGTATAGAGACTTAAGTTGACCACTTTAATAGTTATCCAATTGTTTAAGTTTGTGAATCATTGTTAATACATGAAAGATAACTAAATCAACGAGCGATATTGTGCTAGATTCTAGAAGGATGATGATATGAAGGACTAGTCTCTTGGCATAAATATGTTTGGATAACATTATAACAATCATTCTTTTTATTTATTTTTGGTCCTCAACTCAAAGGTATGATCCCTAAACCTCACAACTATACAAGAATTTAGGTGTGACTAATGACTAAAAGAGATAGATTTTTGTCTGAATAACTTGAAACTAAAGCATAAAACAATATTTTTTAAGGATGATGAGAGTTGCATATCCCTTATTCAATCTAAGATTTATATTAAAATCAAACTAAAGTATGTTCTAGAAAAGAAGACTTCCATATATAGAAAGAGAGAGAGAATATACCAACCCTCTTTAAATAAATGACAAGTTCAACACTAAAAATTAATATTATATTTACTTTTAAATTTTAATACTTAAAATATGATAAATTTTTATAATACAAATTTATTTGATAGAATAAAAAAACCAATAGTTGCCCAAGGGGTGCATTCTCTTATCATTCAAACCACGTCCTTCAATGTCCCGAATTAAAAAAAGAATGAAAATTATAACTTCTTTACTAAATATTGGTGTAGTCAATGCTTTGAATGATTCGATTATACAACTTCCAACGTGTGATTTATAATCTAGCACATAGAGGCGACTTCCTATTTTTTAAATCAAAGAATCATTCATCTCTTTTACGATATGTTTTGATTGTTAATGAAAATAAACAAATATTTCATTCCCTTTACGAAATGTTTTGATTGATAAAAAATTGTACATTTAGATGCACGTTTGTAATTTGTTATATATAATTTAAAATATAAATAGAGATATTAATATTTATGTGATTGAAAAGTTCTAATTTAAAAAATATTCTATTTTTATTTTTAAAATTATAAATAAATATTATTTTTATTTATAATATATTTTTTAATTTATTTCACATATAAAATATTTAAATTTTAATAATTTAAATTACTATTCACTAAGAAATTTTAGGGTTAGATTACCATTGATCCCTAACATCTTGATTTCATTCATACTAAATTATGTATGCTCCATAATATCTTGATTTATACTAGATAAGAGTGAATACGCACTTTTAAAATTTACATCTTATATTTGTTGTGATGTTTCTTTCTTATCAACCTCTTATAAATAATTTGGCCTATTCCAATTTTGTGATACATAGTTGTTTTATGAGAAAATGGTTTTATAATAAAGTGTAATATATTTACTCATAAAAATATGTAATTCAAATTTAATTAAATTTTACCTAATAAAATTAGATTTAATTTTATAAAAGAATATTTTAGAATAATTAAAATTTATAAAGAAATGTATAAAGAAGGTGTTTATTAATTAAAAAATAATTACAAATATGAAGACATTGAAAAGAATAAATTGATGGAAAGCATATATAGATAACAAGGCAAACAAAACTTAGAAAATTCAAAGTAAATAGAAAACTTTTCTTATATAATAAAAAAGTAACACTCGTTAATTGGCAATGCTAAAACCGTACTATTAGTTTATCATAAATTGTAATATTCTATAAATATATATTGTTGACCGCGTTCCTCTTCCCCTAAGCTCTAAAAATCTTGCTCACTTTTCTATAATTTTGTGCATATATAAAAAAAAATGATCTCCTTCCTTGAAACCTTAATCACTCATCATAGAGAAATAAAAAATTGGGGAGTCATTAAAGGCCCTGAGTTATCAATCCATTATTATCATGCCCCTATTCTAGAATAAATTTGGAAAACCACACTCTATGCACTTCAACAAGAAAATCATGAATGCAAATCCTAATTCCTATATATCTTCTCACTAGCATGAATAAGTAGCACTGTGTAATATGAAAACTCTAAGCTTGAATCAAATTCTAATCTAACACTCAAATTATACTCTTTCAATAAATTCTAGACTCTCGTTTTTAATTCACTTATCACCATTGAACTCTTATTATCTCTCACTAGTATCTAGATTGTCTTATATGCACTAATACACACCTATATATTTATAGACTTTTAAATTCAAATTAGGACCCTATTGGTGCACAAGTCAACACACAACGGGCAAGAAACACTGACAAAAGAGGAACATAAGGCATGAAAGACCCAAAAGAAGGGATATAAGGTCCCGTAAAAAAGGGTGTCAGAAACATAGTGGTACATTTTTGGTAGACCAGAAACATAGTGGTATGGTCTTAGCAAACCAAAAATGGAATACTATGTTTTTAGAAGAAATCCTAGAACAATAGGAAAATAGGGAATGAGAGACACAACTAGGTCTAGTAGAAATAAAACAAGGGGAATAGGGAGGAATAAATCCCAAAACAAATGAAAAATGTGCCCATTATCTTATCTAGATTGAATTAATTGTGGTGAATTAATCTTAATTCTGATAAATAGAAAAGAATAAAGTAGGGTATTGTAAATGCACTTTTAAACATCCAATTAAAAGTGAATGACTGAAATAGATGAAATGATTATAAACAAGACTAATTATGCAAATGAAGAATAAAGTTATTTGTATTTGGTTACCTGATTGATTGTGTTGATTGACATATTGTAGAAGCAAGAAAATAGGAACAAGCCTAGAAACCATCTAAAAACTAGATGTGAGGCTATGCAAAGATAAGAACGTTGAGTAAGGACAAAAAAATTTAAAAATGTTCACCTTATTTACCGATTGTATCCTTTTGAAAAAAATATAAATTAGGGCACAATCACATGTGATAGTTCCATTTATGTCTCTATGTGTTGATTTTACCTTCGAAAGTGTGCGGAAGACCTACAAACAACTTCTTTAATTTATAAACCATAATAGGTCATAAAATGATTAAAAGACTTTTAAATAAGAAAATTAGGAGTGTAGTTGGCATGAGCTGACCCCAATCATCCCCATGATGATAGAATGTTGCCTAAATATCCAATACTCTAAGGAAGGAAATCAAGCCCAATGTAGTTCTCTCACATAAAGTGTTTTGTGCAATTGTACGCCTTTGACTATATGAATGCATCTAGAATTATATTGAATTATTGATCATGATATACTTAGGGATACATAAAATATGATTGTGACTTAGTTGAAGATTGCTTGTGATCCACACCATGGGGCCTAGGACCAAGAGTGCAAGGACAACCAAGTTTGGTTGTGTAGAGTGAATGTGTAGAGACGCATTCATAAAGAATAATCAATACATGTTCAATGAATGAAAGTCTTAACTTGCAAGAAATGAAACTTCTATTCAATATGAAATAATAAGGAAAATAGGTACAATGTGTTATATTATGTGTGTTATAGAGTAGATACACAAAGCATGTTATCTATGTTACAACTATGTATTACATTAAAACTTGGCCAGATACATATATTACATATTTATAAAAAATAATACATGAGCATTTACAACTCTCATCAGTTACAAAGAAGATGGTTACAAGTCATTTCATTTTTCTTGTTGGGCAATGGTTGAGCTTCTAGGTTGGTGGCAACTAATGGTCCAACTGACAAATCCTTGACTGGAAAGTTTCACCTTATAATCCATGTAGTCAAAGAAGGATGAAACATGGATGTGTTAGAGCCACGACAAGTTTAGGCATGTGAGTATACAAACAAGTACCAATGAGGTGCATAAGACTGTGAACTGAGTCATGTGTAGTGTGGTGTACAAGCTCTGATTGAGGGTGAGATAAGTGAGGAATTCTATGAATAAGTGTAATAATTATACACTATAGTGTGATTAATATTCATTCAGAGGAGTGCATAATATTACGTGGAAGGTGAAATATTTGTACAAAGAAACAATTAAGGAGCTTATTTTTTTGTGCATGAATCATTTTCCCTTTCTTAAAGAGCAATTATCTCCATTTCATTGGTGTGAAGTTGAGGAAATTGCACTTGAATTTTTTGAGAGTTGTACCACTTAACTTGATCGACATATTTCCAACCTTTACCACTTAAAAAAGTTGATGTGTGTCATTATAGGTGCATGTGTCTATCACTTTTATGATCTAGTTCTTCTTTGTGAGGTGCAAGTGTTTGGGATCAAGGTCAGAAGGATGTTATGTCACTATTGGCTAAAAAATTGGAAGAGTGTAAGGCTTGAAAAGTTCCATGTTGAATATTAGGTGCATGTCCAATTATGAAGGTAGATCAAGAATGAAGGCAGTCTCACTAGCTATGTGAAGAATGGTGTAAGGACCATAACATAGAGGCTTGATCTTCCTATGTGGAACTTTGAAGTTCTCTTTTTGAAGGTACATTTAAAATTTATTTTCAACTTAGAATAAATAAGGTGTGTGATGTGAATCATGACACTCCATGTACTTAGCTTGAGTGCAAGAAAGAATATGTTGAACTTGCTAATGAACAGATTAAATGTGGCATAAAAATTTCTTAGTTCTATCTGCTTCCCATTCATGTGTGTGCAACTCAATGTCATCTGATGCATGGTAGGAGACATATAGAGGTTCTAAAGGTTAAAAACCAAGACATGTTTAGAATGTATTATGACCTATTGAGTTGTGTAAGGCTTTATTTTAGGCATGTTAAATGTACAAGAGATTGTTAACTCAAGTAAGAGCATGTATGCAGTTTTACATTCATAGAAGATGAACAAGTGTGAGATTAACAACTTTAATTTATCCATATGTTTATGGATGAAAATCCATTGAATAATATAATTGTATACCCATCAAGTCCCATAATGTTTTCCAAAAATGATTTATAAAGCATGAATCTTGATAAGAGACAATGGCTGTTGGAAGTCCAAAATGAACCTAAACATGGTTTAACAAGGCTTGCACATTACCAACTATGTCAATGTCTTTCTTTCAAGTTACCATAATATCCATCTTGGAAAAACTATCAACTAAAACAAACACAGTGTCATGCTAGAATCTCATCATAGGCAACCCAGTCATGAAATACAAGTTGATAGATTCCCATATTCTAGATGGAAGTGACAGAGGTGTGTAAAGTCCTAGATTCATGTTTATAGTCTTGGCGGTGCAACAAGGAATACAAGACTTGATATGGTTTTCTATGTCTTTGTAAATTGGCAAACAATAAAATTGCAATTGTAACGTAGCTAGAGCTTTTTTATGGCAAAGAGTCTCAAGGTCTTGGCATAGTGCACTTCCCAGTTGAGTCTTTGGTGAGGTGTGCCACTAAGAACACATAGATGTCTAAGTTTTTAGATAACATGGTTAGACAAGTATAATTATAAAACATGTTTACCTTACATGAGACCATTTTAAGTCTCTATAAAGTCTTGATCAACTAGGTAGAGGGATACCTAGTCCATGAAATTATGGCTGCACATATCCAACACTGTGATGAGTGTGTGAACTAGTGGTCGACTAAATCCATCTGTGGCATTATTGTCCTTCCATTTTTATTTCTTAAACATGATATGAAATTAATACAAGTAATACATTGATTTCATGTGTCATACATTATCCATCTTGATCTATGTCTATAAGAATTAAAGTGGCTTATTATCTAAGGGAGATTGTTTGATGGTGAAGTCTGATCTTATTATAATCCCTGGTTCCCAATAAGGGGGTGTTGGGGGGGGGGGGGGGGGGGGCGGAGGGGGGAGGGTGCAGGCGGGGGGGAGTTGAGGGGAGGGTGGTAAAATGTACACCCCACTATGGTCACCATGGGTATCTAGGGGGTGATGACCTACTTGGAATCCCCCCTGGTAGGGGTTTGGGGGTAGTGCCCTCAAAGTAAAATTTAGTTAAAAATGCATTGTAAATTATTGTAATTTCATAGTAAATCTGGACCGTTCATTTTTAAGTTGCAAATCCAATGGTATGAATTATGTGTGTATTTTTGCCCCATATTTAACCCTATTTTCAATATGATGGCATTGTAATTATAGTGGCATGTTGTGTGTGAGTGAATAAGATACTTTAGTGGTTGTACTACAAGTTTTTTCCCTTCATTTGTTGGACTAAATAATAAGGACTAACTATTTCTGTGTGGATATAGCCCATATTGGGTAAACCCAATCAAATATGTGTTCTTATTGTGTTGTATTTTTTGAAATGTTATTTATGTCTCTAATTAATTAATATTTATCTATGTTATATATTCCTAACAACTGGTATCAGAGATGAAGGTTTATTTGGTAGATAAACTCACAGGAAAAGAGGGTTCCTGATTCGAGTGGAAGCAATGGTAGAAGAAGGAAAGTTTAAGGTTGAAAAATTAAATGGTCAATAATAATAGCTATGGAAGATGAAAATGGAGGAGTATCCATATCAAAAATATCTTTTCCTACCATTGGGCATGTTATAGGCTCAATTCACACCCTTGGAGAGGGTTCTTCAAGCTCTCTTCTATCGAGCTTATAAAATTGGGACAACCCCAAGCTATGGGTCACCTATGGTGGGGTTGAACCTCCAAAGTAGGTTAGATTCCTCTTTGATGCTCACTTAAGACTAAAAATAAGCCTAATACACCATGAAAAAAGGGCTAAAAAGAGAGTAAGGGCTTCTAAAAAATATAACCAAGAGATGCACCAAACTTAAGAGGGAAACTCCCATAAGCTCAAACCCACCCTAGATTAGCAGAGGATAATACTATCTTACACAACCTTAAGATCAAGATAATTTGCATAAGTATCTCATAGAAGAGGTTCAGAATAGAACACTAATCTAGACCTACAAACAACATTGAAAATTCCCTAAACAAAGTCATAAAGGACCATGAATGAGGAAGATTCTCCTTCACATAATGCCATAGTGCACAACTTGTTAAACACAAATTCAAGGAAAAAGATAGGCAAAGAAAGTCCTATTGCATTAAGAGGTAGTTCTTACAAATTTTTGATAGGATTAAGCCTAATTAAGCTGAGTATACTTTGTAGTATCTCAAGGAATGTCTCATCTCTTAAAAAGATAAAAGAAGCCTAGAATATGAGAACCCTTTACAAAATGGAAAGAAAGGGTTAATATAGGAGAAAGGGGAGGAGAGAGAGAAAAGGGGAAGCACATTATTCATGATAATCAATGAGCCATCAACTTTAAGAGATGTTTCACTAGGCTTTTGATCCGATCAAAATAGGTTATTATGAGTAAGATGTTCACGATTTGCCTAGATAGCCTCCAAATCATTCCACTAGTTGAACAAGCTGCACTAGAAGATAAGAGTTTAACAAAAGTGCCAAGTCATGATCCTACTAAAAATGAATTCTCCAAATACTTTCCAAATCCCTAAGTCCTACTTATTTGGATCTTCTATTAGATTTCCTTATGAAGACAAAATCCTCATATCTTCAACCTACCAAGGACACGTCATGTCTGCTCTAGATCTTGGTTTGTCAAGGATATGACTTGGGATGATCTCCTCATTAATCATATATCTACTATGTGCTTTAGATCTTATATTAAGATAACTATGAGTGAAAACCAATCTAAATATATTGGTTTTCCTATAGTTTTACATATAGATGGCACTTTATTCAATTCTAGGTCTTAATTGATTCTGCATCGAGCTCCTTCCCTTTAATTTTTCCACTGACTTGAGTTAGGCTCGAGTTTGGGTCTCTTGGATCTACTTTTCAAGTCAAGTCTATTTTGCTTTATCAACTTTCATCAAACATCTCAGTTTGTCTCCCTTGCTATTGGTTATCAAAACTACCTTAGATTATTGACCTTTTTAACTTTATTTTGCACCATCAAATTTTGAGCTTTGATTAGATGTAGACAATAGATCTTTGGGACCCAAAACTTATCAATTGTGCATTCTTCCTCATCTTCCCACCAAGTATTTTAGACCTAAATGGTCACTTTTTAGGTCTTAAAAATGATGTTCGCATAGACATCTACCATTTTTTTACCAAATTTGTAATTTTATAACTTGAAGCACAAAGATCATGGGGGTTCCAAACTTGCAAAGGATGGACCTAATGATGAAAGGAACAAACCCTCTTGATTTGTTGGTTATTTGATTTTTTCACATGCTTTTGTAAAATGTTGAAGTTGACTAGTTCATGTGATCCTACATGACTTCTTGATGATGGTCTGGTGTAAAATGGCTAAGTATGTATCATTAGGATCCAACTTTTCCCATGCATATCTCTCATTATGTTTCAGTGCATGGATTGAAACTTATTTCATATGAACTAAACTCTAAAATGAACAGACCTATATGCTTATTTCTTCTTAAGACTATCACATGTGTGAGATATGACCTCATCAATATGCTCACTCAAATCTGCTTGGACCCTTTGAAAACGGGCTAAGTATGAAAACATAGCAGATTTTATCTTGGAAACCAACTTTAAACCCTTAGATCTTCTGCTATGCTTAGGCAAATGAGCCAAATCTTGGTGAATGATAACCTGGGGTTAATATGAAGAAACCCATGTGACCAATTCTCCTTGACTCATTTACACATGTAAGATATAGCACCATGAAAATGCCTACTCAACTTTTCTACCATTGTAACTAAATGTCTGGACAAGCTCTAGATGGTGAGTGGACTAGATGGATACCACAAACTTCCATGCTTATCCAGAGCAATCCATAGGGTCTCTACAACTTTGGGCCAATCTTTAGAAAATGATGAATCATACTTCAAGTGAGCCTAAAGTGTTTCAAAATATTATGAGATTTATGGTCTCTTTGGTCCACTCATTCCATCCAGAGCTCATCTAGCTATTTAATCAATTGATCAATCATGAACTCTGCCTCCTCTACATCAAGACCACTAAAAATTGGGCACATGCCTAGTATGTGGTCCAAAAATGGCCAAAAAGGTGGAATATCAAAAAATATAGAGACTATGAAGGATGAAGATTGGGAGGTTCTTGATAGAAAGGCACTAAGAACAATATGGCTATGCCTGGTAACATAGGTGGCCTTCAATATTTCAAAAGAAAAGACAACAATGGATGTGATAAAGCCATTGGATAGAGTATATGAAAAACCCTTAGACTTCAACAAGGTGTTTATTATGAATAATTTATTTAATTTGGAAATATTAGAAGGTGGTTTTGTTGCTGATCATTTAAATGAATTTAATATAGTCACAAACCAATTAAGCTCTATAGGAGTAAATTTTGATGATGAGGTTAGGGATCTTTTGATTTCATGCTGATTACCAAAAAGCTAGAATGGCTTAGTCATCATTGTGAGTAATTATGTCTTTGGTTTAAACACTTTAAATTTTGATGATGTTATTGGTGTTATTCCTAGCAAGAAAATGTGATGGAAAAGCATAGGTGAGACATCGAGTAATGCTTTGACTATGGAGAATAAGGGAAGATAAAATGATAGAGGAAAGGATCCAAGGAATTGTGGTAAGTCTAAGAAGGGTACATTCAAATCTATAAGAATGTTGAAGTGTTGGATTTGTAGGAAGAAAGGACATCTAAAGAAATATTGTTGGTTTTGAAAAGGAAAATAAGGAGATGGACAACAAGATAAAAATTATGAAGAAAATGTAGAAGGTGATGTGTTACAAGATGTTTTAATCCTTTATTTAGATAATATTAATGATTCTTGGGTGTTATATTTAGGGGATTCATTTCATGCTACACCCCATAAGAAATATTTTCAAGACTATGGTCAAGGTGATTTTGGATAGGTTTATTTGGGTGATGGTGAACCCTATAAAATTGTAGGAAAGGGTAAGATATAGATAAAATTATAGAATGGAAATATATGGTTGTTAAAAGAGGTGAGGCATGTTCTTGAGTTGAGAAGAAATATAATTTTAGCATGGCAGTTGAGAAGTGAGGGCTATACAGTTACATTTGTAGAAAATTCATGAAAAGTCAGTAAAGGATCACTGGTAATAGCAATAGGAGACAAGGTAGGTACATTATATTTGTCTAATGGTAATATTGACTCTTATATTGCTTTAGATTCTACAAAAGTGGATACAAAATTATGGCACCATAAACTTGGGAATATGAATGAGAAGGGGATACAAGTTCTCCACTCAAAGAATTTGTTCCCAGATTTGAAGGTGGACTTGGATTTTTATGAGTACTTTGTGTATGGAAAATAGAAGAGAGTTAGATTTCTCAAAGTTGGGAAGACAAAGAAGGATGAAAAGTTAGAGCTTGTGCATACAAATGTATGGGGTTTAGCTCAGGTATCATCCCTTGATGGCTCTTTTTGTTATGTTACTTTTATTGATGATTCAACTATAAAAACTTAGGTTTATTGCATACAAAAAAAATGATGTTTTTTATACTTCTAATAAATAGAAAGCTTTGGTTAAGAATGATATAGGAAATAAGTTGAAGTGTGTTAGATTAGACAATGGAGGTGAATACTTTATCAAGTGCATGATCAATGTAAAAGATTGGAATAACATAAATAGAGGCTCACAATAGGGGAGTTTTTTGCTGAGATACAGGAATTGTCAACAAAGGTATAGTGTTCAATATTCTTAATAGAATCTTCCAATCACATTAGAGGCGCATAAGTCACGCACAATTATGTAGAACTTTAGACTCCAGAAATCGGGACAGAAGCAAATAACATTTCCAATCACAACACTAGAAAATCTACAACATAGACTACTTTGCAAATGACACATATAACATCAACAAGGGCATAGTGTTCTATTTTCTTAGTGAATCTTCCAGTCATACAAAAGATGCAGAAACACACATAGTCATATAAACCTTTCAACTCAGGGAAATGTAACAAAAGCAAATGATATTATTGGTCAAAAAATCTGAAAGTCTAAAACTATGAGAATTCCCCCCCTTTTTTAGATTTTACAATTCTTCTTCTTTTATAGCCCCGGATGTCTCCCTACACTTTCTTTCCCACACAATCTTCTCCCTCCTTCGCTCATAGGGGACAAATAGATGGTGCCTTCAATGTTGTGGGTGGCTCCAAAAATCTACCCGATGAACTGTTTCATCTACTCGAATTAACTCCAGCCGATTTTCCCTTCATTTCAATTTTGGCAACCGATACACGGAACACTTTGCTATGTTTGAAATAGGAGAGGACACTTATTCAATTTTTTGAAAATCCCCTTAATCACCTAGAAGACACCAAAAATGACACTTGGCACCTTCCGCTTGATTCATCGAAGACACGCGACTCTTTCCGCTCCCCTTTGGCTGTGCCATAGTATCATTAGGGGCATATATTGGACTCTTATGGATGGTGACATTTGGTAGCTTTCGTAGACTTTTGAAGTAACACCTAGGACCCACCATCATTTCATATTTGTCAATAGAGCTTGGTGATGATTTTCTCAGGCATTGGCATGTGGAGACTTCCATGGCTTCGAGGAAGATAAGTGGCATCTTCTGCTTCTTCTATGGATGGAGTAGAGGGGGACCCAGAGAGTGACACTTGGCAGCATCCACTGCTTTGTGGCACATAAGCAAAATAAAACAATGCCTTTGTGCATTGAATGGAAAGCATTGGACTCACGGCTTCCCGAATGCCGACACATGGTGGCTTGCGATTTTACTCCAAAAAGGTCTTTCAGGGCCTCCGCAACTACCACTTGGTGCTTTTCATCTTCTCTATTGCCTTATTGTGAAAGTCTTTGAATGAAGTGTGGACACCGATATGAGACACAGATGCTGACACGTGGTGCATTCTACTTAATTACTACTGGGTATGTGGCACGATCCACGGTTCTCAAAGGTTACAAAAAGGTGACTCAGGGGATGCCAACTATCGGCTTTGTCTCTCAGAAAGTGACACTTGGCAGCATCTACTTGAACTAATACTTGGGCAAAAATGAGATGAAGGAAATAAGAAGGGGAAAAAGACCTGCTCAGATGGTGACACTTGGTAGCTTCCGCTGCATCTCAACACTTGGGCAAAATGAATTGGCCCTCTGATTCAAACTTTTGCCACTTCACCCGAAGAACCAAAATTGCAGTGCTCGAATCAAAAATAATTAAATACGACGTAGAGTAGGAAATTACTCTACAAGATCTAAATAGCATTGAATGCTCCACTGTACTCTCCAATCCCCAAATCCTTTTGATTTGATATTCTATGCCACCTTCCACTTAATTTCATTATAAGGACAAAGTCTTCATACCCATGGACCTAATAAAGCCATGATCATATATGCTTTTAGTGGCTATAGGTACCTACTTATCGAAGCTATGACTGTGTCAAATGACAAGACACTCCTACACATATGCCTCTACTCCAAACTTGAGCATAGGTTTATTGTAAATTGAAAACCAATCCATTTATTGGTTTTCCTATAGTTAATATCCATGAAGAGCTTACAGACTACATAACATCATTTAACTATATTAGGTCTAAATAGACCTATTTTGCCTTTGAAACTTGTGGGAATCAAGAATCCATTGCACATGAGGATCTCCCTTCATGAAATGATGTTGAAACTATAATAAAATTAAGTTTGCATGCATTATATCCTCTAACAGAGGTATCGACTAAACTTCAATGGCATCCTTTGAAATATTAGCCCTGGTTCGACCTTAGGTTGTATTTACTCTCCATTAAAGTCCCTTGGCTTTCAACTTTTGATTTTAGCCACTGATCTTAATATGGGTTTATAAAAATTTGTCACCTAGTATCTCTTCATTCATTCTCAAGATTTTGATTTCAACTTCATCTATCTCCATGCTTGCACCACATGGTAGCTTCACATTTGTCCCTAAGATACATTGACTCTTTGACCTCTCACTCACCATTGATCTGCTTTGGTATGATGGATGATGCATTGTTGATCAACTTGCACCCACTATCTTGGTCAGTCATTACATGCCATTAGATCTTCATATGGGCACCTAAGATCTTGACACTTGTCATATGTGCATTCATCCTTAGGATACACTAACCTTTTGACTACAAGACATTGTTGATCTTTGATGCAAGATCGAACACACTCCATTGGATCTTAGGGACCCACTGATGTTGTTAGATTATCATTTGCTATTAGATATGATTTGATCTTCTATGATTTAGACACTTGTCAGCTCCATGTTCACTCTTTTGAATCCAAATGACTATTTCATAATGCCTAAACTTGACATTTGTGCACATGTCCCACTCTATAAGTTCAACTTAGGAATCTTATATCTTGAGATAGAGAACTCATCAAGATACAAAATTTATAGGGGACCTTATCATGAAAAACATTGTGTTCATGTGATATTTTGGCTCTAAGAGGCTTCCTAAGTGAACATATTAAATGCATAATCAAGCCGACCCATTTATTTTTATGTGATGTGCCATGACGTTCTAATCTCTCTAGACTTGTGCAAGTCATTTTTGATCATCCACTTCATCAAGAACTTTGTTCATCTATTCAACCCATTTCTAGGAAAAAAATTCTTATGTGGGCCAAATTTGGCCAACATATGCCTTAACTAGACTTTTAGTGAATGGTTCTCTCACTAAATCCTTTGCACTTCAATGATCCATTCATAAATTTTGTACTCTAGCTCCTTTTGTATTTGTTTTAGTTGTATATGCTCTTAGCTACTTACTACAAAGGACACATGACAATAATATTTTTAAATGGATCTCTCTTCCTAATGATATTTGTCCCCTTAACTCTCATTTTTCTAATGATAGTATTCCTTTTCTTTGTAACAATTTTTATAACCAAATTTTGCACCCTAGGAGGAGGTTGTTCAGACCTCTCCAAATTTGGTTAAACATGGGATTACCCCTAGACCTGTGGGTTATCTATAACAGGGGTAAACCTTTAGATTAAAGGGTTAGCTCCCTTGATCTATATTTTAAGATCACACACTACATTAAGCTAGTAACTATCGGGGGTGAAAAGGGAAGAAGGAAACATAAAATAAACATATACTCATGAAGATGATACACCAAAGATATTTCCACAGACATACTTGCATTTTCACTAAGAAAGCAGGCTGCTAAAACTGATCTCAACTCAAGGTTATTCTAGCATAAGTGTTTCTACATGGAGGCAGATTGTTATGCATCTCCAAAGGTGGGTGAATAAGAGGTTTAATCTTAGACACTTCTAGTCTCTCTTCAAACTTCAATAACACCTAACAAACAAATACACTTCATGAGATCTATTAGAAGAAATTTTACTCATGTAATGCATACAAGAGCATAATGGAAGCAAGGAGAAAACATTCATCACTTATCATCTAAATAGACTACTTGATATACTTAGGCAATAATTGTAGAGACTAAATCAGCTTCATAACTTTATTCAAAGGCAAAACAAGATGTCAAACGAATAGGGCTTCACTATACCAATTGTGGATTCTTTACAATGACAAAATGGCTTCAATATATAGAGCATAGGAGAAGAGAGAGGATTGATATTGAATAGTCATAATGCCAAGTGTCAAATATTTCAATTGCAAGAGAATCAAATGGAAAATAGGTCATGAAGTCCTCTTAGACAAATGTTCATCACAAACATGACATCTCCTTGAAGTTGGCAAGGGACACTCCATTGTCCTTCTTCAAACTGTCTCCTTGATGAGGGGTTACTTAACTTCTTGGAACTACCTTAAATTTTTTTGACACATATGCCCTAACCTAAGAATGTGGAAACATGATAGGTGTAGGTCATGATACACCCCTCAACTGATAGCTTCCCATTAACACTCTATTCATTAGCCTCCTAGGCCTCAATTACCACATTTTCCATTAAGTTGACCTCAAAATTTTCAAGGAAATTAGTTGCAAATATGTGAGATACATCATCAAAACTTTGTCTTCTATTCTATCATATAGGCCTTAAAAAGATTGACAACACTTCTCGTCTTCAACGTAGGCAGACACCTTGCTTTATCAATAATATATTCAAGATTTCCTGCAACAAAAAAATTATTAGATGGGGTTTCATGCATGATTGTGGTGAGAATGAGGTTTAAGGAGTTGAAATACATGTTCATACACCTTACATAATGGATTTCACTTATCAATTCCATTTTGCACCTTCAATTCTACTCAAATCTTACAAAAAATAGAGAATTTGACCTATCCGTATAAGTGATGGTACATAAAAAATGAGTGGCATGGAGCTTGAGAGAGTGATAAATTGATCCAAATCAATTTCTAGGTCAATCAACCCCTTCTAGATGCATTTCTCACCATATCTTTCTAATCAGGTTTTTGAGAGGGTTTTAGGTCATTTAGGTTATTAACAATGATTCATAAAGGCTAAGCACTTAACCTTTGAACCAATGCCATTGAGTTTGAGTACACGACCCTCATCAACTACCCCTAAGTTCTTGAGACACCATGCATATTATTCCTACATATATGAGTAAAATAAGTTAGCTCTCAAGCTCTTACTATGCATTTTGGACATGCATGAGAGAAAATTAGGCCAAAATGACCAGTTCTAAGTTTCTATTTAAAAACTAATGGGTATTATCAATCCTTAACTCTCCCATGAAGGATATCAAATTGCTTGGTAAGATCATATGTTCATGAAATTAAAGTTAGAAGTCATGATGGTTCATGCCTAGTTCTAGGCCTAACAGGCCTAGACTATGTTTCTGGGTATATGACCACCTATAAGTGATCACAGTGAATGTAAGACATTTTCAACATTTTTTCATCTTTAGTACAACACTACACATTATACAAAAATCATTCTTGGCTCTCCCTTTCATCCTTTTCTCATTCATGTGCTAGGTCTACAGATTGGCTTGACTGTGGAGTGCCTTTGGTCTGAGACAAAATAGAGGGTACCTCCATTATTATTCTAGCCCAACTGATACCATGGAGATATTTTTTAGGTCATGAGGACCAATTTTAAAAAGTTTCAAAGTTTGGTTACACTCATAGAGGCCTTACCACTTCAAACTCTCCAAACTAGCTTGTATGCTTGTGACTATGTGCAAGATTTACTGACTGAGTATGAGATATAAAACCAAGCTTGGATCAATCTATATTCTATTTCTCCTACCCCTAAGGATCTCATGAAAATGTGATATGATCACTTTGAGAGTGATATCTATGTGACCACATTCAATATACACCTTTGTCAACCTTCCACACCTAGACTTCATTAGCTTGAACCAGTCTTTAGTCATCACTTCAAACTATAGGCATTTATTAGGGAATATAAGAGATTCTTGTAGGTGATGGTAGATGTTTGAACACTATGTTTCCACCTTTTTGTTTTATCTTCAGGTCACTAGGACCATCTGACACATAAATGGGCTCATTTTTGCCTTCACACCATGCTATTATCCCTCACCATCAACACACTATAGGTCTACGAGTTCAAGGTTCATTTGGTCCAATGGCACTATAGCTTTTGAGTGTTTCCATCAAGATTTTGGCTAAGTTGAGAACTCACTTATCATCATTATCTTTTGTCATAGAAATCTCCTTTCATGTTCAGATGCTACCTCTAGGCCTAGGCTGCAATAATGAATCCATTAGGCCTAACTATACCTCATAAACATTCACCATGAAATGACATTGTATGGAGCAAAAAATCCTTTTCGAGAAGTTAAGGTAAAACTTCCCTTCAAACAACTTTCTCCTAAACTATGAACATTAAACTCAAGTGTTTGATCCTAGGTTGAGGTGTAAATATGTTTCACCTTTTCAAAAATTAGATATAAACTCTATCTTGTGATTAGACCCAAAAATCCTCATTCTTGAATCTGTTTCAACATCTTTAATGTCTCAGGGTTGTGCGATATTCTCATTCCTGTAGTTCTCCATCTAAGTTTGACTATAGGAAGTGGTATTACTATTTGGAAAACTCAGCCTTCTTCTTGAATGGGAAGAATATGTCATGGGATTTGGAGGCAATGGAGACTTATTGTAGATTTCAGAGCATGTACTTGACTCTTTCGCAAACCATTGGCACCTCTAACATCTGAGCCATACATATTTAATGTGCATTCTACTTAAATGATAGTGAAGATATAAATTGACTATGACATCAAAATGAGTTTTATTACAAGATCAACTGGGACTTAGGAAACATATTACACTATGAGGGTATTCATCTTAAGTTGTTTTACAAACCTCAACTTCACACCTTCACCTACAACTATCAAAACTTTGTTCTTAGCCTTCACTATTATTCACTCCTAGCACAAGAGAGTGATTATGCTTATCTTTTCATGTCCACATGTGTCAACCATATTGAATCCAACATGAAATAAGTGATAATTCTCTACAAGTCTACATAAACCACTTGGTTCATATAGATCAATCCCTAATGTGCAATCAGATGAGAAAACTGAGATGTTGGGGTTGCATAGGCAATTTAGAGGTGTTAATAATCTTAGTGATTATTCATATAGTACAGACCATCAATATTGAAACCATGACCATGAAATGGAATGTAACAAAGACTACTAATATACCCTAAGTGCACTCACTCCAACTCTTATTCTCTAGTCCATACCAAGAGAAAATCGTTGACTCTTTTTGACCTATCCAAGGGAGTGATAGGAGAGAGAAACCAATTTTGAACCTGTTGAAGCTTCCTAATCATGGAAAAGACCTATGGGGATCTCAAGACACCTTCATGAATCCTTCACATATGTCATATGAGTTACCTCAGTCTATACAACATCTAAAACTACCTTTTTTATAGGTGATCTTGTTTTTACGTTAAACCTATAACATTTTAGTTTGGTAATCTTCCTCTGATGTTGTTTGACATGACATACATTAGCCTGCTTCTTGACATTTATCCTTTTGATGAGAAACTACACCATTCCATTTTAATGACCAAAAGGTGGCATAAAATGACATTAAACAAACTAGACAAATGTGACCAAGGTGAAAACATATTATGTGACCTTTAAGATAATGACTTGACCTCATTTAGGACCTTGGTGAACATTTAAAACCTATAATGACCCTATGAAAAGTTTGAATATGTAGGGGGGTTGACTTAATTTGACTTAGGGTGAAATTTGGTCAACAACAATGAAGAGGAAGTCAACAATGTTATGGATATACTTGAGTTGTATTATGTTATTTCAGCATCTAAACTTTTGATGTATAAAACTGAATTTATTATGATTCATGTTGATCCCACTCCCCATTGGATCCCTCCTAAATGGAATCAAGTACAACATGGATAAATGACAAGATACTTGGGTATGCCCTTTGGCCTTGGAGTCTCTCTTAATGGCATATTGAATTGATTTTTGAATAAATTTAAAAAAAAAACTTTACTGCTAAGGATCGAAATTTATTTCCTTTACCGGTAGAATCAAATTTGATAACAAGATTTTTTTTGCAATGCATCTTTACTATTCCTCATGTTGGTTTCCTTCCAAAACATGATACAATAGATTAACTAGGCTTATAAAAAAAATTCTTTGGGCCAAATGAGATGGCAACAAGGGTATGCAGTACATCTCTTGAAATCAATGCATTTAGACGAAAGACAAAGGAGGCCTCAATGTTATGGATACTTGGATGCAAGGTAAATGTTTAATTTATAAATGGATCATCAGAGCTCTTCATGATCTTGAACCATGGAAAGTTATTGTTCACCATAGAGTTCCAATTGCTACTTCTAAAGGTCAATGGAAAGAAGTATATATTTATCGAAGTTTTTATTCCCCAAGTAATTCAAACTCTCAGCCTCTACCCTTCTTAATAGTATGTGGAAAGTATGGCAAGAAACTTCTCAACTGTTGGAATGGAAATGTAAATCCCTTTGACATGGTCTTAGATTTTTGACTTCTTCCATTTGGTGGAATACACATGTGGAAATTAATTGAATATCGAGTGATATTCACTCGAAGTTGAAGGGAAAATCCCTATTTTAACAAAGGCATACATCAATTTTGAGATCTATGGCACTTATCTTGTTGTCAATGGAAACATTGGTCTCTTTTAAATGATCTTTTTCACCTACAAAAAACTAACATGATTGTTACAAATGAAATTTTGCACCTTGTGGATAACTCATTATTTGTTAAGATGTCCAGTTTGATTCAATGCAACTTTGTGAAGGATTGGAGGTGGCCTAATAGAGGTAGGATAGATTACTTTATGCTCAAATGTGTTTATCAGAAATTCCTTATGAGGTTACTTTTGAAACAAATGCTTAATTTGAAATGGAATTGCAAATTTAGTGAAGATAAATGGCAACACTTTGGAGTTGTCATTGGAAGTCCAAAGCTAATGTCATAGCTCAAATTACTACTTAGAAGCTCTTCTTTCACAAACTACCTATTGGTGACAACATTCAATTTCTTGCCATCAACACTCTCAAGTGTCCAGTTTGTAATCTTACTGAGTTTGTCACTCATATCTTTTGGAGATTCAGGGTTTCTAAAAGAACATGAGGTGTTATGCACACTGACTTCCTTGATATTTTTGGACCCTTGTTGTCTTGGAAATAAACTCCTCTAAGCTTTAACATTTCTCATAATGTAATGGTTGAATCTTTTAGATAAATGCATAATTATATTTAATAACTCGTGTATTCTATTTATATAACTGTGAAACAAAAGGTTTACTGTAATTATTATTTACAATTATATTTTCTATTTTGGAAAGATGTTTTCAATATTAAATTAATACAATAAATAACCTAAAAATAAATGAAAAATAAATAAAAAAAGTGAAAAACAATCAGATAAATTTATTTATAATGTTGAAGTTGCTTGACTCATAAAAAGCTCACAAAGATCAATTATTGTTGCTTGCAAACCCTGACATATAAAAAGGGATAAAATAGAGATCGTACCTCGAACAACTTTGACGAAATGGATACCCCTCAATCCTTAACTCTTAACTTAAAATCTATATAAAACAATAATTCATCCCAAAAAAAAACAGAAACCAATAATTTACATCTTCAATCTTTAAAAAAAAGGCAATCCCAATCTTGTGTTATGGATCTCAAGACGTGATTTTTGTAGACAAAATAGTCATAAATTAAATGATGCGTTGGTGTTGGGAGTCTAGATTCATAAAATCAAATCATAATTGATGCTTTCTTTATGCATTTCTTTATTGGTGGTTACCCGTCTTTGACAATTGTGCATTTAAAAAATTGTTTGCCCATGCGCACGATGGGGTATCGCAAAGCGTGATCCCCGACACACATTTCAGACGTGAAGCTTGCAAAGGAATTATGGCGAGTCCCACCCTTGTCCTACCTTCACTTTCACAGCCTTTATTCGGCAAACTCCAATTTTTTATACAATTTGGCAAAAGAGGGCAGGTTTATCAAATTCAACGCCAGATTGGAAAGGCCTATGAGAACATTAAGGTATTTTCTAAGTTGTTTCAACCCCTAATTAAATAATCAAATCTATTTTTTCCTGATTTGATTTCCGTTTCCCTGCGAGTGATGGAACTACCAAGAATCTTTTATGATTTTATCATTACATATGTTTGTCAACTCGCGGAAAACTGGAAAGAAATGTGTACCATCTGAATTGCGTATGGGAAAATCGATGGGAATAAGAAGCAAAATGGGCCCTTTACTCTCACATTTTGACATCTTTTACCCTAAGTTTGATCACGATGACTTATTTAATCTATTAACATACAAATTTGTATAATAGTTAACATATTGGATTTCCTTCTGATTAAAATTAGAAAGAATATATATATATATATTTTGGGATGGAGCACAATTGCACGATCACACTAGGTGGGAGAACTATATGTGGGAGTATCGGATATGTAGATAATAATCTATCATCAAACGAGAGTGATTGGGATTAATTTAGCACATTACAATTTATTAGTTTTAATGGGTTTTTATTTCTCACAAGCACACATGGGGTTTCGAGGTAAAGGAAGTTGATTTCTAGAACTACATGCATCATCAAAGTTCGGGATCATGAATACATAACAAGCAAAGATATGTGCAAGTGACCATACAATTATTATTCTTCATTTTTTCACAAGTCAATATCGACCAACACGTGTCAATATCAACCAACGATACTGACCCAATATATATATAGCTAATGATTGAACTTTGACACTTGAAAATGCTTGCTTTGACTTGGCTTTAACATGCTTTAGAAATGGTTTATGATCACTCCTAGTGATAGATTCAAATTTTGAAAAGAATAATGCTATTTGCTCAATGTGAAATAGTGTATACACGTGTTCTAAATAAGTATCAAGTCCATTTTGAATGAGACATTGATTTTTTTATATATGAGTTCAATTGGATAATTTTTCATGTCACCAACACACTAGAAAAATGGTCCAACCCTATGGTGAGATTTGATTTCTAAAAATAATTATTGATGCAAATAGGCAGGTAGCGATTAGATTAGGTAAGTTTTGAATGGAAATACTCACTGAATATGGTAGAACTGACCCATATACAAGCAAACTAAATTGAGAGTTTTGAGATGTCTGTGAAGAGTTTTTAATAGGTTTGAAAAATATAGTGAGGTTCCTGTAGGTGTATAATAGTATCTAATGGAAGGGTTGACACATAAGGTATCATGCAAGTATGAGAGAATGATGGATTATGACATTTTTTGTATGCTCAACTCATGGGTGGTAAATATGTGTCAAACTTATCATTTTTAAACACCATGAAAAAGATTAGTATCTACAAATGCCCCCTTTTATTATAGTAATGGAATTGCTAGAGTAAAACGATAAAATATATTTGAGTGTGTACAATACACTTTGCCTTTGGTATGAAGTTCTAATTATGTAGGTCACTCAATAGTAAAACCTACAATCATATGTAGTAAATGTCCATGGATTGACTATTTTGCAACTAAAACGGGGTAAAAATTTATTAAAACGAACCTGAAAATGGGAAGATTACAGATTAATATCTTGCTCAAGAAGTTGAGCCAGGGTCGAGAATAACCCATTAGGAATCATACACTGATCATGGATAGACCACTTCGGCCCATGCTCCGTGGCCCATTTAGCAAGACGGTCAGCCACACTATTCCACTCACGGGGGATATGTTTAAAAGAAAGCATCTCAAAAGATGCGCTAATCTGCCTAATCTACTTAATGACCGCAGCCAACTGCCAATCCACCTTATCTACATTGCAATTACTCAACAAGTTAATAACCACTTGCGAGTCCGATTCACAAATAATACTAAGCCACCCCTACTGACAACAAGTTTGCAACGCCTCCAAGATAGCCAACGCCTCCACAAGATTGTTGGTGTGATGGCCCTTGTACACTGAAAACAAAAAATGAATAGCTCCAGCGTTGTCCCTACCAATGCCTCCAATCCCAGCCACACCTGGGTTTCCTCTAGCCGAACCATCCACATTTACCTTCGTGACTCCCTCCTCAAGCGGTGACCATCTACCCAGCCGGCTGATCGATTCCCTCCTTTGCCTATTGTGCAAAGTGGAGCAAGTGTGACGATAGGGGGAGCAGTGAAAAGTGTTCCCAATGAGAGCTGTGCCCACACAGTAGCTTCGGTCAGCTCCATATCCTCCCCACTACCCGAATTTGCCTGAATTATCTCCTGCAGTGCCACCAGGATTCTCAGTGATACCTCTCTAAGACTCATACTATTTCCTTTGAAAATTCTTCTGTTCCTCTCAATCCAGAGGTGCCAGAGGATAAAAGCCAAACCAGCAATCCATGCAGTCTGCAAGATAGACGCCTTACTAGGAGGTCTATCTAGGCGCTGCTAGAATTCCTCCAAAGACACAACATGCCAACATGGACACCCCCAAGCATCCCACCATAGATGCCATAATTTTCTGGCAAAGGAGCATTGGAAAAAGAGATGCTTGCCATTCTCCATGCTGCCATGGTAGAGCATACAGATAGAGGGACCCTGAAATCCCCTTTTAGAAATATTGTCCCAGGTAAGACAATGCTTATAGAAAAGAGTCCACATGAAGAAATTACATTTTAGCCATGAAGCCGAGTTCCATATTTTCTTGCCCCATTGGAAATCAACTACCCCAAAACATTTTTTGGTCAGCTCCTGATATCCAGAAAGAGACTGAGTATATCCCACTACCATCTCCTCCCCAAGCCAGAGTATCACTCTCACGCAAGGGGCTGCAAGCTCTGGTAGCAAGGAGTTGTGATAGTTCCATCCGATTTTCCACAGTCCCTCCGAGCGGCCAGTCAGACTCATTCTTCCATTTATAAGCAACAGTAGTCCCCAAATTATATGCTTCTTTGTAATGTTCAATAGTATCCCACCCAGCAGCACAAAAAGCATCATACAGGGCCTGCAACTAGGGATGAGAGACAAGGAGGGAATGGAGCGCCATTCCAAGAATCCTCCCAGAATAACGTATTCTGCACCACTATTACAAATCCAAAAAAAACTGGATTGCACCAAGGAAGCCCCAAGTTTGAGGGTGTTCCACACCATAGAGCCTCTTCCCTCAATGGGATATCTAGGAATCTCCGAAGAATGAACTCCAGGTAAATATTTCACCGACATAATACGGGCCCAAAGCTAGGATTGGTTGGTGCACCACTGCCAGTACAACTTCATAGCCAGAGCTTAGCTAGACAGGATGGCCGATCTAAGCCCTAGACCCCCCTCCTTCTTGGGCCTACACACAGTGTTCCAATTAACCAAGCTCCATTTAGAATTTTGGAGATTGCCGCTCCAAATAAATTGCCTTGAGAGAGCATCATATTCCTGGAGGAAATACATCGGGGCAGCTTGGACCATACAACGGTAAATGGGCAGTGCTTGAATAATCGACTGAAGGAGAACCACCCGACCTGCCGTCGAGAGCCACCGGTGGGTCCAATGATTGACTCTCTGTCTCAATTTATCTAGAACATTTTGCTAAAAAAGCCTGGGCTGCCTACCTACCACAATGGGAACCCCCAAATAAGTCACCGAAAGAGGCTGCGTCTAAAATCTGAGGATAGCAGCAATCCTACATTGAATAGAAACGGGAGTATTAAAGAAAAAAATTGAAGATTTATGCTCATTTAATTTCTGCCGAAAAGCCACAAGATAGGTGTCTAAAGCACCCCTGAAAGCTTGCGCCTCCCTAACCCGGGCAACCCTTGTAAGAATGGTATCATCCACAAATTGTAGGTGGGTCAAATTGGCAATCCCATGACCCCACTGCCATCCACGAATCAGGTTCTGCGATGCTCAATATTTTAAAAGCCGGCCCAGCCCCTTAGCCAAGATAATAAACAAATAAGGAGATATCGGGTCACCCTGACGAAGCCCTTTAGAGGCCCTAAACAATCTGGACGGTGCCCCGTTAATGAGGACTAAGTAAGAGGGCGTAGTAACACAACTTAACACCCAACGAACCCAATCCCAACTAAATCCAAATGCCAAGAAAAATTTCCGCATGAAGCTCCATTCAACCCTGTCATAAGCCTTAGCCAGGTCCAACTTAATAAACATAGCTCTCTCTTGAGAAGTGCTCATAGAGTGGATTGCTTTCGAAGCAATAACCACTCCATCCAGAATCTGCTTCTTAGCCACAAATCCCCCTTGCTCTTTTGAAATAATCCTAGGGAGCCAAATTTTGAGCCTCTCAGCTATGAGCTTGGTGATAATTTTGTAAACCATGTTACACAGTGCTATAGGCCTAAAATGATCCATCTGATTTGCCTATTCTTGCTTTGGGATCAGCACCAAGAAAGTTGCATTCAACGCTTTGAGCATCTCTTTACTGCGATAAGATTCTTGCACAACTTCCACTAAGTCCTGACTAATAATATCCCAAAAATCTTGAAAAAACTCAGCTGGGAATCCATCCAGGCCAGGCGCTTTACCTCTGTGCATAGTGAAAACAACTTTTTCAACTTCTGATTTAGCAATCGGCTTCATGAGGTCATCGTTCATTTCTGGCGTGATGATGGGAGGTATGCAAGACAAAACCAAATTTTCCTCCAGATCAGCAGTAGGCACCATACTAGTTAGAAGCTCCGAATAGAAACGAACTACTTCCTGAGAAATTGTAGGAGCGAATGAGATACGAGTCCCATCCAAGCCCACAAGAGAAGCTATATGATTCCTATTGCGCCTTGCCTAGATAGACTTGTGAAAGAATGCAGTGTTCCTGTCCCCTTCCTGGAGCCAATCAATCTGGGCTTTCTGCTTCCAAAAAATCTCTTCCCGAAGTTCCCACTCATTAAGAACATTGAGAGCCCCAAATTCAGCCCTATGAAGATCTTCAGACAAATCAAAATCATGAATCTGTCTAGTAATACTATCCAACCTGTCTTGAGCTTTCTTCTTCATCCAAAATTGTACTTATTCCACACTTGAAGCTTCCTTTTGACATACTGAAGCTTTTTGGCAAAAGAGAACATGGCCGTGCCATATGTAGGACCCCCTTGCCTCCACCAATGGGCCATCAGGGTATGAAGAGATGGATCCCGAAGCCACATAAGCTAAAAATTGAAGGGAGGTTTCTTGGGCCGGTCAATGAAGTTGGTTGTGAGCTTAATGGGCCAATGATCAGATCCTCTCCAATCCAGGATTTCAGACACAATAGAGAAAGCACTAGAAAGCCAAAAACAAGATACTAAAAATCTATCTAAGCGCTCTGAGATAGCTTCCTTACCTGATCTCCTGTTGTTCCATGTGAACAGCGCATTAATGGGTTTAACATCCGAAAGGCGCAACCCATCCATATTCTATCTAAGAAGCACCGAGGAAGGGTCTAAACGAGTTAGCCCACCCCTTTTCTCCTCAAGACTAAGGACAACATTGAAATCTCCATTCATGATCCATGGCAAGTAAGGAAAGCAGCTCCAGACATGACATAAATGTTCCCATAGCATAAGCTGTCTGCGGATATCCACAGGTGCATACACATTGGTGACCAGTATCAGCTCATCCATATCAGGGGAAGCTATGATCATAGACAGCGCCGAGACATTAGCCATCCACTGGAGAGGCGTGACCTTCCCTGAATCCCAATAGATTGCTAAACCCCCATCACTACCTGTGGCACCAACACACTGGCATTGCCCAACCACCCAAACTTTAGGCATACAGCTAAACATAGTGTCTAGAGAAAGCTTGGTCTCCTAGATACAAAGTATATCCAGAGAGTGTTCAGAAATCAACTTCCACATAGCTTTTTGTCTGGGGGTACTATGCAACCCCCTTACATTCCATGATAGCACTACCATTGAGTGGATTGGGTAAAGTGCTCATCCAAGGTTTTAACCACTCCTGATTCAACCAACAAATCCCCTGTGAGTTTGATTCTCTCTTGATCCTTTCTGCACCCTGGTCTAGGTGTGAAGGAGACTTTCTTGAATGGTCTCTACATTAGACCCAACGCATCCGACACTCCCTTGTCTTTCCTGGTGGCACCCAAGTCTTTGACCAACTCAGCCCAACTACAATCCTTGTCCTACTGCACTACAATATCAACTGGATTCCTTTCCTCCGATACACTCACAATCTCCTGACATGGCTGGAGCACCATATCTTGGGCTTCACTAAGTAAAGAGCAATTTTCCTCCCACTCTGAGGGTCCTCCCACCTCCGCCGGTGGAATGCCATCTTCAATGGCCATACAATCCAAGGCTTCAAACTTGTTAAAGCTCATCTTAAGAGCTCTATCTTGATTCCCACGCTTCAGGCCACGCCCTTTCCCACGGTGCCTGACTTGGGTGAAGCCCTCCTTATCCAGGCCAATATCTTCATTTGGACCCAAAGTTGCACTAGCCAAATTTGGGTGGGCTTTAGCATTCACAGCACGTCCCTGCTAGTAATTAGAGCTTCCCATTTGGGTCGGCTATCCTGAATCCTTTCCTACTTTGGGCACCATCTCTTTGAATCTCCCAGCCTGAGGGCATTGACGGTGCAAGTGACCATATACATGACAAATCCTACAGTGAAATAGAATAACTTCATAATCTATTTACTGGACCCAGGATGAAGCCCCCAAACAGATTTCTATTGATTCAGGTAAAGGATTATTTAAATTGATTTCAACACAGATTCTGGCATAGGAAATAAGCTTTTTGTCTAGCGATTGATGTGCTATGGCGATTGGCATTCCCAATAAGGTGGCTATTTGCCGCAGGATATCTTCTCTCCAAAATTCCAATGGAAGCCTCGGGAGATGGACCCACACAGGGACACGAGCAGGTAACTCCTCTGCCGAATTAAAACCAGCATGCCAGGGTTTGATAAACAGACCTATTCGGTCATAAAAGTAGGGCCCTCCTTTGAAGATATGGTTCCTATTAGCTACAGAGGAGAAATTAACCACAAAATAACTATTGGCAGCCAACATAATATCTATGTCTCCCTCTACCTTCCAAGTGCACCTCATCCAGGCATCCAGGGCCGACTGAGAGATTCAAATGCCCATAAATTTACAAATCAGGGCATGAGCTGTCAAATACTCAACATCATCCTTAACAGTTTCTTGGGCAAGCACCAGATCGGTCTGTCTTGGCTACGTGGGAAATAAGCATTCACCTTCGCAACTTTGGGGCGTTCACTGTGATAGAACAAATCCCTTGCAAGGGGATCCTCCTCCTGCTCTAGCCACGACACACCTGAGCCTTCACCAGGGCCATGTTTTCCCTTTCCTCCATTCGCAGCCATCTCTCCTCCACTTGCATTTGATATGGATTGACTATTTTAATTTAAAAGTAATTTTATAATTTTTTGAAAGAATAAGGGTTAGAGTACATGTTTGTTGGTGAAAACCATGTTTCCCTTGCAACATGTTGGAGATTATACTTCCTTGTTGAAACATTAAATAAACTTGTGCTTCCTTACTAGCACATGGAGAGTTGGAGTGAATGAACTCCAAATTTGTGTAACTATGTGGGCTTTTGGGTTGGAAAGAAAAGATGTCCCAACCCTCATGAATGTGGTGAAAAGGATGTAATGTACTAATTTAAATAACTGCACGAGTAGAGAGAAAACCATTAGGCTAGGTTTATTCAAATATACTGAATCAACCATTATACATAGCTTATAGATTTAAATGTATAACTTCATTGAAGTTTGCTCAATTTTGATCCAAGTAAAGAAAAACATGGTTGAAAGGGAATGAATAATATAAATACTCCCATTATGAATGCAAGGATTTTAATAGTTTTGCTGAATATATAATAGAATGCATGATCGAAAGAGAATGAACAATGTCCATGCACCCATCATGACTATAGATCTAATAAGTGTGAAGTGGAATGATAAAAAAATTTCATTCATTTGTAAATTATGCTATTGTGTATGTATTTACACTCAAATAACTATACTCACAAATATAATTATTTATGTGAGCACTAACACACTATTCCTAATCCCCCTTCCCCCTCCGCGCCCCCGCCCACCCCCCCTTAGTGTGAACATAAGGAGAAACAACATCCTTTGTCTAAGCAGCATACACATGTCTTGACCTTCCTATGTGCTACTTCCTTGCACTTTGATTGTGGGAACAAATCAACCAAGAAATAGGAACACTAACAACCAATAATGGGAACCTCCTCTAAGGTGGGAACATGTATCAACTACTTGGGAACATACCAACCATGCAAAGAAAACTATATCAACCAAATATGGGAACATCAACCAAGCCAATTAAAAAGTAGTGGGAACACACCTACCAACTACTTTTATCAAGAACATCTCCTACTTTAGTACTGATGGTCTGGACCTCCTGTACTATCTTATTTTTAGGAGATTATATTTGGAAACTACATGAATAAGGCTACACTTTTGTTCTTATTTCACACTATAGAAAACAAGTTGAAAATAAAAAGTAAAGTGCCACTACTACAAAATGGTACCCTATCATTAGTGGCTAATGAGAGGTATAATTTTCCTCCATCCTGTTTTTTTCCTCCAACTTATAGTGAGTGAAGTTGCTTACTTAGCACATGTGTCGATAAAGCTTAATTATATGAAGATTTTGAGGAGAAAATCCCCCATAATCCAGATGTCACATACAAATGAAAATACATCTACGAGGTAAATATTTTTATATTTTACATTTTTTGATAATGACTCTATATAACACCTAAGCCTAAATGACTTTGAATTTTTTGACATATAGACACTTTGAATTTTTCACTTAACTCTTTTGACAGAATAATATTTCATAAAACAAAAAAAATCACCTATACTAATTGACTAAAAAATTGATTCAACCCAAAAACTTGTTTATAATTTTTATTGAAGTGAACCATATAAAAAACTTAAATAAACCTAACAACTATAACTCCTAAAATAATTAAAATTTCATAAGACTCGTGACTTTTTACATGGATAGACACTATTAAAATCGAAAACCTATAAACTAATCTAAAAAACTTTTAACATGACTAAAGTATAAGTTCTTTTATACTTATAAACAATACTATATTTCATTACCCAAGACAAGGAGAGCTCAACACATAAACCTCTTTTCTTAAATAAACTATGACGTTATTTAACTAATTCTAATCAACTTCAAATAAAATGAACTCTCAAAAATAATAAAATGACTTTAAACTAACCATGAAAATCAAGACTTAAACTATAATACACTAAAAATACAAGACTTTCTTTGTAAATTTGTTGAAAATGCCATTAGGATAACCAACTTTATTAGAAGAAGATCATGAATCTTTTCATAGTTATCATTCATTTCACATATCAAGAACATAACACAAAATAGATAGTCATTGTGAATTCAAGTTTGAAGTTTTGATCTGGGATGCATAGGTGACAGAAAGGACAAACTTTTTGTTGCATATTTGTAGTAATCTGCACTAATAACTCACAACTAGAGATGCTCATGGAGAGAAGATGATAGCTTTAAACAACAGATGTAATACCTTAATTAGAATACAAAGCCATGAAGGATTCATCCATAATTATAAATATGCAGGCTTGATGGGGATAACTCAAGATCTAAGCTCGACTAGGTTTGTAATAGCTAATTAATGGCAAATCCACTCAAATGTAGGTTTTCAATATGTTCATGACACTTTCATCAATAGTTATTGAGATTGAGTCCTAAGGTTTTGATCATATTTGATATTCAAGATTGGCCCACAATGTGCCTCAACCATTTTTCCAAGATTAAGATGTCGCAATGAAAAGTTGGATCAATCAATGTTCTAGCTTATTGAAAAACCAATTCAAGTTGACTATCTAAACATGATTAGGAGAATGAAAGCATGAACCAATGTAGAAGCCAATGTCTAAGTTTGACCTTTTGTGTACAAACTAGAATATTGCATAAACTTAAAAAATTAAACATATTATATATTTAATATCTAACTCATTATCAAAACAAAGAGTCTCTCACTCATAGGGGCAAAGTACAGTACCATTGCCCCTTTTAAATTTATCAAGCTCCCATGAAATAAGTTACCTACTCTGATACCAGATAATAAGTCTGGTTCAAATTTAACAAATAAAAAAATGAATAAACTTAGATAATAATCTCCTAATTGATATTATATTTAAAATATTTACAAATGAGATAAATTACATTTTTATAGAATTTTTGACTCCTATAATCAATAAATTACACTCTATCCTCTATCCCACAATATTCTCCCCCAAAATCACTCAATTCTATATAATAGTAAGTTATTCTCACAACTCACGTACACCCAAATATCTCTATACTCACAAATATAACTATTTATGTCAGCACTAACATACTATTCCTAATACCATCATATTACACAAAGGAGTCCTCTCCTACTTTTTCACAAGAAAATAAAGGGAAAGGTCAATCACTTGTCGTAGCAGGTAAGAATTCTCAGCAATGGATATTTGACTCAGGGACCACACATCATATGAGTTCTAATTAGGAATAATTTTCTTCATTAGAGCCTTGTTCATTGCCTCACATTCTCATAGGATATGATACACTAATGGAAGTTACTGTAAAAATATCAGTTGTAATGTATGAAGGCACTTTTTTGGATGTTCTATGTGTTTTAGATTTATGTGCCAGCCTTCTTTCAGTCTACCAAATCACACATCTTGGGAATGAAAATAAAGTTGAGTTTTTCCTTGATTCATTAGAAATTCAAGATCTTGAGGATGGTGCCTTAATTGCAACGGGAAAATTAGATCATGAGTCTCAACTATATGCATTCTCCCATTTTTTGCCTCATTCCCCTTCTACTACTTTACTCACCCATACATATTTGGTGGGTAAACTATGGCATGAGTGGTTTGGCCATCTCAATTATCATTCTCTTCAGTATTTTAGTTTAAAGGATATGGTACAAAGACCCCCTTCCATATAGTTTTCCAATGGAATATGTCCAAGTTGTAAAATTAGCAAGCATCCATAGGATAAGTTCAACAAAGGGTCATCTTGGAGGGCTTCACAAGTCCTTGAATTGGTTTAAAATGATCTTATGGGTACATTCAGGGAAAAACTCAACTTTTTTTTGAGGGAAAAACTGTTATGTCCTCACTTTCAATGATGACTAGTTTTAGTTACTTCCTTCATTAGAAGAGTGAAGTCTTAAACTAGTTTCAAGACTTCAAGGCTCATGCTAAAAAAAAGTCTGAAAAATCTATGAAAATTCTTCACATAAATAATTGTTGAGAATATGTAAATCATCACCTTGAGTAATTATGCACACTTTTAGGGATCAAAATTCAACATTATGTTGTATACACACCCCAAAAAAATAATGTTACTAAATAGAAGAATCATACCCTGAAGTAAATGGCAAGTTGCATGATCCATGCTTACTCTCTTGGTCCCAAATTTTGGGTTGAAGCTATTAATTATATCACTCACATTTAGAACCACATTCCTCATAAAGCCTTGAAAGGTGTGACTCCTTTTGAATCTTGATGTGGTAAAAAACCTATTGTAAGACATTTTCAAGTCTTTGGCTCCCTTGTATTAGCATGCATTCATTTAGATAAATGTAAGGCCTTACAAAAACACAGTCAGCATTGCCTTTTTATTGGTTATCTTAATGGTGTCAAGGGATATCAACTCTTGCATCCACATATGAAATAACATTTCATTGTTATGAATGTTAAGTTTGAGGATACAGTTTATCCCTTTGCCTCTAATACTCCATCTCCTCTATCCATAGTGGAATCAGATGATAGTGACTTAGATGATGCATCTTCACCTCCATAAGGGTCATCTTTAGTAGCTATTGCCACCCCATTTTCATCATCACCTCAATGGTTTTGATAGAATCTTTAGTCAGTAGGTATATTTGTTAGGGATCATTTAGACACTCAAAGGACTTGTTCAAAACATCACCATCTTCCACATGTATACATTTTACTTTTTTATGATCCATAATATTTTCATGAAGCATCTAGTCATGTTGAGTGGGACTTAGTAATGACAAAAGAGTATAGTTCCTTGATGAGGAATAACACTTGGGATTTAGTCCCCCTTCCAAAGGGAAGGAAAATGGTTCACTATAAGTGGATCTATCAAACCAAATATGCATCAAATGAAACTATTGATAAGTTTAAAGAATGGATAGTTGTCAAAGGGTTCTAATAAGTTCCCTATGTTCATTACATTGAGACCTTTACTCTTATTGATAATATGAGCTCCATTCAATTGACTCTTTCTATTGATGTAACTCATGGTTGGGTTGTACATTAGATGAACGTGAAGAGTGCATTTATTTATGAGGATATTTAGGAAGAAATGTACATGAAACAACCATAAGGGTTTGTCTAGGATAATTCTCTAGTCTCTTGCTTGCAAAAGTCTCTTTATGGACTTAAAAAATCCCTTTGGGATTGGTATGCCAAGATGGACTCATTTCTTCTCTCGATCAGATTCTCGCACTGTCACTCAAATCCCAATATCTATATTTTATGATATAATAACTCCCATTTATTTTGGTCCTCCAAGTTGATGACTTAATTCTTATTGAGAGTTCTTCATCCATCATTAACATAGTCAAATCTACCTTACATAATTGATTTATAATGACTGACTTGGGACTTTTGTACTACTTTATAGGGATTTAGATCACTCAGTCTTCTTTTGGGATCACTCTTACTCAACCCAAGTATGCTCTTGGTCTACTAGCTCGATTTAATATGGCTGATTGTAAACCTGCATTGACTCCCTTCTTGTCTAGAGTTAATGTTGTCACCAAATATTGTACCCTAGAGGAGGTTGTTCAAGCCTACTCTAAGATTTGGGCAACATTGAAATACCTCTAGGCTTATGGGTTGCCTATAGTAGAGGTATACCTATAAGTTTAAGGGCTATCTCTTTATATTAATCTTTAAGTGCTTGTTACCTACACTAACTAATTGTTTATGGGAAAAGAGATATAAGTATGCATGGAAATAAACTATTTTAATGGGATGATACACCATAGGGATTTTCATAATGCTATAATAATTTATGCACTAAGAAATGATAACTATAACACTAGTGGAAATAAGTTCATTATGATATCTTCAATGTCTTCTTGGTCCCCTAATCTTTCAATATTCATTCTCCAAAGCAATCCTCAGATGTTTTAACATTAGTATTTCAATATAGAGGTGATATGCATGAAAAAATCAAGGTAAGTGGACTAGAGGTCATATTTTAAATTATAAGGACACTTACACACTTGAAGGGACCCAAAAACAATATATACTCTCTATATGACATATTAGAATAAGAACTTCTTGCACTAGACATGAAAGGATAAGGAGAAGTAAGGATAAAAGCTTATCACTAAACCTCACCATTCATCACTTTGCACACTTAGACAAGATGTTTTTGAAATAAAAACTAGATTTATTATATTATTCAAATGTAATTTTCAACTAAAACTAGTAGGGCTTCACCATACATTGTGTGGAATTAGAAAATAAGAGCCAAAATGGTTGGTACTTATAGAATGTGAGAAATGATAGAGAAGAATGAAGCTCAAGAGTCACAAAAATAGATGTCAATATGAAAAAATAATTTATGTTTTCAAGAGAATGGATTATAAATAGACCATGCAAGGTCTCTTTGGACAAATTTCCCTTAGAAACATCAAACTCCCCAAACTTGGCGTAAAGGTCTCTCAACTGGCTTCTTGAAAACTATCTTCTTCATTGGATTCTATTGAACACTCCAAGGTATACATAATTTAACCATGAAGGGGGGTTATAAATAGTATCCAACATGCATTGGATATGTCCTTAATCATCAATATTCTTTTGGACAAGTGTTCTTATTGTCTGTAGTCATAATCACCCTTCTTTCACTCATCCTTCACACTTGGCACCAAGGTGGTCTTTAGTTTCTAAAAATAATACATATAGGGGGTGATGTGACACTTTTTAGGAGTCCCATTACATCCAAATTCATGAGGTAGACCTTAAAATGCATCCTAATTAGAGTTATCACCTTCTCACTTGGTGATCACTTTCCATTCACTATGCCAGTTTAGACTGCCTAAAGTGAAGGTGTTTATAGAGGTACTTGTGTGATTTTTTGAAGTAATAAATGGATATTAGGAGTTATTTTATGTCCCATTTACCATCCCAAAGTGATCCTCATACTTTTAAACCCTTATTTACCTACAAAACATTAAAAACTATCAAGAAAATTTATTTTGTACCATGTCTGTACAAATAGGGTACAAGTCAATCTGATGGAAAAGAGCCCCAGGGAGTCCTCTTCAATTTAAAACATTTAATTGACCAATATAGCTCATATAGATGCCTTTTCTTCTTTATCTTTCCCATCAGATCATTAACAAAGGTTTTGGAGGGTTTTAAGTAGTTTTACCCCTTAAATATTGTTCATAAAAGTTTGACATTGAACCTATGAAAAAATTCCACAAAAGACAAGTTTATGACCCCCCTCAAAAATATCCTAAATCCTTAGGATCCCATTGTAAGTATCCATACTAATATGAGCTTCCAAACTTAGCCTCTTGAGTTCTTTCCTACATTTTATGCACCCTATCATGTTTCTAAGCCAAGAAATGACTCATTCATGACTTTATCTACAAACTAAAATATTTTTCTCACATTATAACTCCCCATGGAGGTTATCCATTGATTTAGAATGCTCACTTGACCTTATAAGTGGTATTAGATCCTTTTTAGGTATTAGACCTAGTCTAGACCTAGTAGGTTTGATTGCACCTATATGGGTTTAGATCACCCTATTTGGTCTCTCAGTGTTTTGAATCCTTAATCATGATTATTTATGTTTAAAAAATCTTCCTACATATTTTTACAAGGTTTCATTAGTCTCTAACTCACCTTCTCGTTATTTGCTTACTAAACTTATAGGGTGTGTTCATCTGGGAGTGCCCCCTATCTGAGATAGAACAAAGGGAACTTCCCCTATTATCTTAGGAAAAAAAAGATTATGAGAGGATTTTTAAAGTGATGGGGATACTATGTAAAATTTTTTAGGGTTGGATCACATCAATATCATCTCAAAACATCATGAAAACCAAGGTAGACTTCTATGTAATACTCACTATGTGTAGGGTTAGTGTATGGACTATAGGTGTACTTGAAAACTAGATCATACCCTATTTCCATGTGATGAGAGTCTCATTAAATAGTCATTAATACTATAAGGGTATTAAAAAAATGTTCACCATCAAATCCTCTACCAAATACTTGAATGTGTACTCACCTCCACTTGACTAGGCTAGCTTACAACCAACTATGACTGTGTTATTTTCTCAAGAGAGAGATCTGCCTATAGGTATGAATTGCAACAATATACCTAGTGTATCATAATTTAAGACATATTTAAAGTTATCAAGGACACTTGTTAGTCATTTGGACTTTTTCACACCATATCCATGATAGGACATTCTCTTAACCACTATGTTCTAGTGCACTGTCATGCTATAGTTGACTATAACTGACCTTGTTGAGAGTAAAAGTACACCTATAGGTAAATATTTTATGAATTAGTGCTGGTATACCATGAATTAAAATATTATCAATGTATCTAATCTCTCCTCTTAGTCACTCACATCCATACTATGTCTTGGATTCAACCAACATTCAGACTAGCATATGCTAACATGTCCTCACTCTATAGTCAATTGTAGATGTCCATCGTGAAGGCAAAAGAACCATTGTAGGTTGTGGTTTGAACTAAAAAATTGAATCTCAACCCCATCACTATTAATTTAGTGATTAGTGTCCTTTTCACCTTAATAATATCACTTTATATAAATATATACTCCTATTCTTCCACCTTAGGCTATGAGGTCGTTTGGGATCCAATACACTATAGAGAACAATGACCTTCTACAATGTAAGAATGATAGAATGGAGGCCTTCTTTACATTAGATATTGGGAACAAAAACTCACTCCATTTTTCAAGGTATCACTTCTATTCTTTGGATACAATATAAGACCATTCAAATCTATCAAGACTTTATGCCACCCCTTTGTACGATAGCACAAAGAATGAACAAGGCCCTGTTTTAGAGTTTTTAAGGTGACTGGTCCCTAAAACAACCTTCTTAACTTGTCATGGGACATATAAGGTATGTTTATCACTAATTACTCCTCCATGAATATCATGATATATTCAAAACTTCAATAACTCTATGAAGATCTCCAACATGTTCAAACTCCTCTATGTAACACCTTCAGGATTCTATGAGAGCCACCTGTAGGTGCAATTGTAGATTGTAGGGTAATGAATAGATATATAGATAATATACATATTTAATGGTTATAAAAATAGTTCTATACCTCCTCAAATTATTGAAATGGATCCTTTACACCTTTAACGAGCTAAAACTAGTTCAAATACTTCATTTCAACATGATTATCCTCCTGTAGGGTACCTGTAGGTGTACATTAGACTGCAAGATTATGTATAGAGTTTGAATTGGTTATCACAGTCTATCATATGTCATTTTAGAACTTATCTTGGCTTATAATATTCTAAGAGTGTGTTCATCCTCTTAAAAATCCTCATGGCATCTCCATAAATGTTCTCAAATCTTTCATATACCTCATTCACCTGAATGTGAGTACATGTAGGAAGGTCTAATAGTGTTTCATATATGAATACAAATTCATTGATGATAGCCTTTGAGACTAAGATTTTAAATTAAATGTTATTGTTTTTACTTATGATAAACATGAAACATCAATATACCTTTTCTTGAAACCACTACAGGAAATAAAAACCTCTATAGTTGATGAACATGCTTTCAACTCCATTAGGGTACTCAAATTGTGACTTGAGATGTTTGACTCATCTAATCACCTATAAACATGCAAAAAAAATGGAAACCATGAGATAAATATGTCCATGCCTTATAGAATCAATTTCATCCATTAGTTTTTATGGACCATCTCAAGCAAGGAGAAAACATGTAGGGTATGGGGATTAACATGTAAAAAGGAGTAGTAAACTTTTTAACATTGGTTCATAATGCATGGGAAACCAATATTTAAAATACTACCATGAAATGGAATTGGAATAAGTGTTATAACATCCCTCAAAGGAATTTGACCTAAAACAACTCTTGTTATCCATACCATGAGAAAACTTGTTGATAAATTATGCATGCTAAGAAGAATGATGGATGACTAGAATGGTTTTAATCCCATTTTGAGACTTAAAACTTAGATGAAACATGGAAGGAAACTTAGGTAATATGAATATTCATTTTAAGACCTTCCACACATGCCACAACACTTGTATAGGCCATACAACTACCAAAACTTCCTCTTTTCTATCTGTTTTCTTGATCTGATTTAATACCCAGAAGTTTTTAAGGTAGAACTGACATGATTGAAAAGAATATGAAATTAGGGACATTGGGAACAATTTGGAACACTTTTATACTAGGGAAAACTATACAACCTTCATTAATGGTTCAAATATGACCCTATGGTGACATGAAATGACTTAGGACTAGATTTGACAATGACCAAGACTAGTAACACATTAAATGACATTTATAGGACCATGACACACCCTATTACATCCTAATATACCCCTATATCAATTTTTGTGTTATAAAGGGTTGACTTATTTTTATTTTTGGTCAAAATAGTCAATATTCTTGGCAATTTCTAGGGGGTGGTATGCTTGCTATGCCAAGACCATTAGCCTACTCCTATCCATTGGGATATGGAGTCACCAATGCAAAATTTTGACACTCAATTTGCCTTTGAAAATATACCAAAACATAATAAATAATAGGAAAAGACATAAAACAACACAACACACACTTGTGATTTATTATCACTTATAAAACACACACATAACTGAAACAAGGACTCAAACCTAATCTAGTATTTACAAGAGCTAATAGTTTGAGGTGAAAGGCATCTTACCATGCTTCAACGAGGGTCAAATATGGTTACCCTTTCATCTTTGTCACTCCATGAAACTAAATTTTCATATGAAGCATGCTCATCATCAACCACTTGAATATGTAGATGGTGAAATGATTTACCATCTTTATGTCTTCTCATGCCTGAAAGTGGACTAATTTAGGCTTTCAAGAATGCTCTCTCTTTCCTTCCAAAGAACTTTTTTGGATCTGTAGCTAAATTGATCTTTGTCATATGGGATCTACACTCTTCAAATTATAGATTAGGAGTGATTAAGATTGTCTCAACTTCAGTCCATTCACTACCATGGTGCTCTTGATGCATGAGAACATTAGGTCCATATTTTTTATGATTTAACCTATCTACAGATGATTCATCTTTAGGTTGAAGTGTTGACTATTCTTCAAACTCAAAAACTTTTGCCTTGACTTCACTAGGCTTCTCTATGACTGCAATCTCTTGAATAATAGTAAGACACATACTTTCATGCTTAATGAACTTTTCTCTTTCTTGCTCAATAGAACACTCAACATCATGGTTGTTAGGATCATTAGTAAACATATCATCATATTCACACTTCTTCAAATGAGAAGTAGTCTTACCTAGCTACTCAAATTCTTGACTTATGGCATTGAACCTTTACCATAGGTCATCTTATTCCTCATGAATGTAATTTTCAAGGGATGCTTCATCAAGTATAAGTAGAATTACATGGTTCTTCTCATCATAGTGATTTATCATGTTCTTCAATATATCATCATCATACACATGGATCAAGTAATTACCTTCAACAACTTATGAGAGAGAATGCTCAATACTCACCTCATATTGCTCATATACTCCTTCATGGATGATATAGGTTTCAAGGTCAATTTGTTTAAAGTAGGTATATAGATCATGTTCATAAGCATCTACACCATACTCATCTAGAAACAAGTCATAAATTCCTTCAAGATTATAATAATCACAATCAACCACAATAGAATCCTTGTCATTGATCACACAATTGAGATTGGAACTTGTTTTTACATAGGGTTCAATGTGGAATACAGAAAGTGTGTGATTTATTATGTTCACTTTTGTTCTATATCTTGTCCTAAAGGATAAAAAGGACTAATTATCTGAGAGGTATCCTCCTATATTAGTTGTAAAATCTATTAAAAGGTATATTGTAAAGTAGGTAGGTAAGTCAACAACCATAATGTCTTGGAAGATGGGGAAACTAGGATAATCATGTAAGAAAACCTTCAACCCTTTGATCAATACCATTGAATTTGTAAGTGTATCATCAAGTTAAATCACTCCTTTACTATGTGGCTAGGTGTATCATCAAGTTGAAGCACTAATTTACTATGTGGTTCATACTTTAGGCCCAATTTGTCAGCTACAACCTTGGGCATTACTGATATGCTAGTTCCACTATCAACTATGTAGTTGTGGACTAACTTGTTTCCCAAAATGAGAGTGATGTAGAAGGGTGGAGGCTTCTCAGATATGGTAGATTATTTCACAATATTATTAGGGGAAGTAGTAAGAGTTACATGACCATGATTATTTTTTGAAGATGAAAAACTAGCATGGATAGTGGATAGCTATTTTTTCAAGAGCTCCTTTTGGCCAGGCATATGAAGGACATCCCAAAGGGAAATGGATGCCTTAATGCTCTTTAGTGAATATAAAATTTTTAGAGAAGAAGTGTTTACCTAATATTGAGTCCTTGGAGGCAAGGAAGTTTTTATAACTTGAGTAATTGAATAAATTGAAGTATATCTTCCCACACTCTAATTTGGAGGAGGTGTAGGAGTGTTAGGGACTGCCATGCTTGTAGTCATGCCTTGCTACTTTATAGGAGGATTAGATGAACTTGTAGGCACACTATTATCACCCCCTAGAGCATTCCTCTTATATCTAATATTATATTCAATATAAGTTCCTTGGTTAAGAACATAAGTGTCTTCAACTAAGAAGTTAGTGAAACTCTCTCCTTGGGGTTGTCAACCTTTGCTTGCTTGTATTAGGACTTCATTTTCAACTGATAGTATGGGAGTTACTCCTCCTTAAGAAAATAGAGCTTGCTCTCCACCTTCATTTGCATCCATGAATTGGCCTTGTTTATACTCTTTTCCTTCGATCGTATTGTTATGCATCAATATCATTGCTTTTGTATTGAATGTTGAAGTAGGATTGTATGCATTGGTAGGCTTGTTAAAATTAGGCTGCCCTTGATCTCTCCCTTACCCATACTATTGACCATATTATTGATGATAGAGATAAGGATTTTGATTCAAAACCTTTTACATTCTTTCTCACCTAAGCTCAGGTTCTAAGAATTAAATTTGTGCATATTTATCCATGATATCATCTACCTTATTAGGATCGGTCCTTGATTTGACATTAGCATTAGGAACTTGGGCAACACTTGGAGCAACATTAGAAGTATTTGGTAGTAGAGGCATGGAAATTTTTTGAGGAAATTTCCCATATTGACTGAGGCCATTCTTAGCTCTAATGGCAAGGTCATATGATTTAGGTAGAGTGAAACCACCCATAGATTGTATCATGATGGAAATATCTTTACCAAAGGCCCTCAAGTATGTAGGAAAGACAAGCTATTAGATGGTCTTGTGGGATGAGGCAAGCTATGCCAAGTATTTTGGAACCTCTCATTGAAGTCATGAATTATCTCTTTAAGATCTCTTTGGATCACATTGAGTTGGTGGATGAGTGAAGTGTGGTCACTCTTATCTTCAAATATTGATGTTAGTAGCACTCCAAAATCATCCCATGTTATGATGTAACCACAAGGCAAAGTCCTATACCAATCAAGTGCTTTACCTCTAAGGGACATGGCAAGGAGTCTAATGGAAATGTTGACCTTAGTGATATTTTGAAAACTATAGAAGTTGGAGATATCCATAATGTGCTCACTAGGAGTGACATGACCTTCACCATTGAATGTAGGAACACTCTTTGTAGCATTAGGGGGAATGTCATCACAGGCATTAAGATGGATTGGATTTTTGGTGTTAAAGGATGGGAAGGCATGCTAACTAGCCATGTTTTCTTCAAATTATTCCTCACTCTCTTCTTCTTCTTGGATAACAAAGTCCTGTTGCTATTCAAAGGGAAAAAAGGGCTGAGGGTGTTGAACTTCAAGAGGAAGTTAAGGTTGAAGAGGTGGATTGATAGGATTAAAAACTCTACTATAATATGACCTAGTAAGGACCATGAAGTATGATCATAAATATATGGCAAATTAATGGTATAAAACTAGAATTTACCTTGAATGGAGTTCCTAAATGTTGAGTATCCCACTAATATGTAGCTGATGTTATCAAGATCATCATTCACCTTGATAAGTTATCTTTAGGATAATGATGCCACTAGGCATGATAGAACTATTGTCACCAAATATTATACCCTAGAGGAGGTTTTTCAAGCCTAATATAATATTTTGGAAACATTGGAATACCTCTAGGCCTATGGGTTGCCTATAGTAGATATAAAACTCTAGGTTTAAGGGCTAACTCCTTGAATTAATATTTAAGTGCTTGTTACCTACACTAAATGATGGTTTCTATGAAAAGAGACAGAAGTATGAATTGAAATAAAATATTATAAGGGGGTGATACACCATAGGTATTTATACAATGCTATCATAATTTATGCACTAAGAAACAATACCTACAACACTAACTTCAAGTCTTAATATGTTCTAACATTAGTACTTTAATATAGAGGTGATATGCATGAGAAAACTCAAGGTAAGTGCACCAAAGGTCATATTTTATAATATAAGGACACTTTAAAACTTGAATGGATCCAAACACAATATATACACTCCATATGACCTATTATAATAACAACTTCTTGCACTAGACATGAAAGGATAAGGAGAAGTAAGGATAAAAGCTTATCACTAGAACTCACCATTCATCACTTTGCATAGTTAGACAAGATGTTTGTGAACTCAAAAATATATTTATTTTATTATTAAAATTAAAATTAAAACATCAAACTAGTAGGGCTTTACCATACATGGTGTGGAATTAGAAAAAATAAGACAAAATGGCTAGTACTTGTAGAATGTGAGAAAGGAGAGAGAAAAATGAAGCTCAAGAGTCAAAAGAATAGATGTCAAGCTGAGAGGAGTTATGTTTTAAGTATAATGAATTATTAAATATACCATGAAAGGTCTCTTTGGACTAATGTCCTGTAGTAGCATTAAACTCCCCAAACTTGGCATAGAGGTCTCTCAGCTGGCTTCTTGAGAAATGTCTTCATCATTGGCTTCTCTTGAGCACTCCATGGTAGAATATGAATATATGAAATCATTAAAATATGAAGTGGGGTTAGAAATAGGCTCAAACATGAATTGGATATGTCCCTAATAATCAATCTTCTTCTAGACACGTGTTCTCACTATCTGTAGTCATAATCACTCTTCTTTCACTCATCCTTCACACTTGGCACCAAGGTGGTCTTAAATTTCTAAAAATAATAAATAAAATTGGTGATGTGACACTTTTAAAGAGTCTCATTTCATCTTAATTCATCAGGTATACCTTATAAGTCCTCCTAATTAGAGTTATCACCTTCTCACTTGGTTATCACCTTCCATTCACTATGCCAATATAGACTGCCTAAAGTGAAGGTGTTTTTAAAGGTAATTATGTGATTTTTTGAAGAAATAAATAGATATTAGGGGTTATTTTATGTCACATTTATCATCCCAAAGTGATCATCATCATTTTAAATCCTTTTTTACAAACAAAACATAAAAAATTATCAAGAAAAGCTATTATGTACCATGTTCATATAAATAGGGTAGAAATCAATCTGATGGAAAAGAGCCTTGGGGATTCCTATACAATTTAAAATAATTTAAATGAACAAGATAACTCATATGGATACCTTTTATTCTTTGTCTTTCCCATTGGGTCATTAACAAGGGTTTTTGAGGGTTTTAAGTAGTTTTACCCCTTAAGGATTGTTCATAAAAATTTCATGTTGAACCTATGAAAAAATTAACAAAAAGTAAATTTTAAGACCACCTCAAACATATCCTAACTCCTCAGGTTCCCATGATAAGCATCTATACTGAAATGAGCTTCCAAACTTAGCCTCTTGAGTTCTTTCCTACATTCTGTGCACCCTATCATGTTTTTAAGCCAATAAATGACTCATTCATGACTTATTCTACAAAATAAAATCCTTTAATAACCTTATAAATACCTAAGTAGGTTCTATAATTCTTTATAATTCTCAATTTACCCTAGAAGTGGTATTATATCCTTTTTAGGCATTAGGCCTAGTAGGTCTAACTTCACCTATGTGGGTTTAGATCACCCTATTTGTCTCTCAGTGTTGTGAGACCTTAGTCATACTTTATCATGTTTAAAATAAATTAATACACCTTTATTCAATGTGTCATCAATATCTAACTCATCATCTCCTTATTTACTTACTAAACCTATAGGGTGTGTTCATCTCGGAGTGCCCTCATCTGAGACACAATAGAGGGCACTTCCTCTATTGTCTTAGGCAAAATAAGGGTATCAAAGGATTTTTAAAGTGATGGGGATAATATGTAAAAAAAATTAGGGTTATATCATATCAATATCATCTCAAAACATCATGAAACCTGAGACAAACTTATATGTAATACTCACTATGTGCAGGGTTAGTGTATGGACTATAGGTGTACTTGAAACCTAGTTATTACCCTATCTACATTTGATGAGAGTCTCATGAAATGGTAAATAATAACATGAGGGTATTCTAAACATGTTCATCATCAAATACTCTAATAAATCACTCATTATGTACTTACCTCTACTTGACTAGGCTAGCCTCCAACCAACTATGACTATGTTATTTGCTCAAGAGAGAGACCTACCTGTAGGTATGCATTACAACATTAGACCTAGTGTCTCATGATTTAAGACCTCCTTGAAGTTATCAAGTCCACTTATTAGTAATTTGGACTTGTTCACATCATATATATGCTAGGCCATCCTCTAAACCACCATGTTATAGTGCACTATCATGCTATAGTTGACTATAGTTGACCTTCTTGAGAGTGAAGGTACACTTGTAAGTAACTCTTTTATGACCTAGTGATGGTGTACCATGCATTATAATATTTTCAAGGTATCTAATATATCCTCTTAATTAATCACATCCATAATATGTATTATATTCAACCAACATTCAGACTAACATATGCTAACATGTCCTCACTCTACAATCAATTATAAATGTCCATCTTGAAGGCAAAAGAGACACTATAGGTGGTAGTTTGAATTCAAAATCTGAATCTCAACCCCCTCATTGTTTGTTGAGATATTAGTGTCCTTTTCACCTAAATAAGATCACTTACCATGAATATATACTCCTATTCTACCACCTTGGACTATAAGGTCATTTCGGATCTAATACTTTGTAGAGAACACCAGTCTTCTACAATGTAAGAATGTCTAGAATGGAGGCCTTCTTCACATCAAATCTTGGGACCAAACACTCACTCCATTTAATAATATCCCACTCCTATGCCTAGGATACAAGATAGGATCATTCAAATCTATTAATACTTTATGCCACCCCTTTTTATGATAGCACAAAGAATGAATGAGGCCTTGTTTTAGAGTTTTTAAGGTAACTAGCCCCTAAAACAACCTTCTTAACTTGTGATGGGCTAGAGAAGGTATGTTTGTCACTCATTACTCCTCCATGACTATCATGATATATTCAACACTATAAGACCTCTATGAATCTCAAACATGCTCAAACTCCTCTATGTAACACCTTTAGGCCTTTGTGAGAGCCACATGTAGGTGCAATTGCAAGATGCAAGGTAGTGAATAGAGATATGGATAATATACATAGTATATGGTTCTCCAACTATTTACATACCTCCTCAAAGTCTTTAAATAGATCCTTTCCACCTTGAAAGAGTTCGAACTAGTTTAAATACTTCATTTTAATGTTATTATTCTATATGGCACCTGTAGGTGTACATTAGATTGCAGGACTATGTATAGAGTTTGAATTGGTTATCACAGTCTGTCATATGTCATTTAAGAACTCATATTGGTTGTTCATGTTCTAATAATGTGTTCATCCTATTAAAACTCCTCATGGCATCTCCATGAAATTTTTCAAAGTTTTCATACACCTCATTCACCTAACTTTAAGTGAGTACCTACAAGAAGGTCTGACAATGTTTCATATATGACTATAACTTCATTGATGTTAGCCTTTGAGACTAATATTTTCATATAAAGGTGATTTTTATGACTTATGATAAATATGAAACATCAATATACCTTGGCTTGAAACCACTGCAGGAAATGAAAACCTCTACAGTTGATGAACATGCCTGTAACTCTTTTATTTTACTCAACCTACAACTTGAGATGTTTGAATCATCCACTCACCTCCAAACATGAAAAAAATATGTAAACCATGAGATAAATATTTCTAAGCCTTATAGAATCAATTTCATCCATTTGTTTGTACAAACCAACTAAGACAAGGAGAAAACCTATAGGGTATGGGGATTAACATGCAAAAAAGAGTAGTCAACTTATTAGTATTGGTTCATAAAGCATGGGAAACCAATATTTGAAATATTACCATGAAATGTAATTAGACTAATTTTTATAACATCTTTCAGAGACATTGGACCTAAAACAACTCTCATTGTTCATACCATGAGAAAACCTGTTGACCAATTCTACATGCCAAGAAGAATGATGGAGGAGTAGAATGGTTTTAAGCCCAGTTTAAGACTTATAAAGTAGAAGAAACATGTAATTTAATATTAAGTTGAAGAGTCATTTAAAAACCTTCCACACATGCCACAACACTTGCATAGGCCATACAACTGCCAAAACTTCCTCTTTTCTAATTGTTTTCTTGATTTGGCTTAGTACCTATACGTTTTTTAGTTAGAATTGACATGAGTGATAATAATATGACATGGGGGACATTTTTAATAATTTAAAACACTTTTATACCAAGGAAAATTGTACAAAATTAATTAATGGATCAAATATGACCCTATGGTGACATGAAATGACTTAGGACTAGATTTGATTATGATCAAGTCTAGTAACACATTAAATGACATTTATATGACCATGAAACACCATATTAAATCCTAATAGACTCCTATATCAAGTTTTTTGATATAAGGGGTTGACTTATTTTGACTTGTGGTCAAAATAGTCAATAATTAAGCTTAAAGTTTGAGGTGAAGTGTTTCATTCCACTAGTTGATGACACTTTGTATCATCAACTTGTTGGAAGTCTCATTTATTTTACACATACTCGCCTCAAAATTTATTTTATAGTTGGCATGGTCTCTTGATTAAGGTATGATCCACATTAACTTCATTGGAAATCATCTAAATACATCTTACATTACATCTAGTGGAGTCCTCAACATGGGATACACTATACAATAAGGATTAGTCTATACTTGGTTGGATATACATATTTTGATTGGGTTAGAAATTTTGAGGATCATAAGTCCACATATAGTTATAGCTTTTACCTTGGTTTAGGCCCCATTAGTTGGTAGAGTAAGAAGTAACATGTTATTTCTCTATCTTTTATTGAAGCTAAGCATCGAGGGTTTATTAATGCTATTACTGAGTCTATTTATCTTCAAAATATTCTTGTTGAGATTGACATCACTAATCCATGATCATATATCATCCTTTGTGATAATCAGAGCACCATTTACATCTCAAATAACCCAGTTCATCATCAATGAACCAAACACATCGAGATCCATATGCACAACATCATGGAGCTAATTCAGGAGTAGGTCATTGATCTATGTTATTATCTTATGGTAGAGAAAGTTGCAGATATATTCACCAAAGCTTTCACTAAGAAGAAACTAAATCACTCGAAAACTCTCTTAGGGGTGTGGTACACTACTTCAAGGGGGTCACTTGACCTTCCTCCATCATCCTCTCATAGGGGGAGTTTTTTCCTCTAGGTTTTATCATTATCTTATGTTTTGAGGGGATCATTTTGTACATGGGTACCTCATCAAGCCTTGTTTCCAGTACCCACTTTTTTTATATATAATTTAATAAAACCCTAAGTCACACTTAAGGTGGGGGTGTTAGTGTGAACAGGGTTATTTCTTATCTAGTTTCACTGTAAGTGTGAACATGGTTATCTCCCTAACCAGTTTCACTATTTGATTCCATTCACACCTTATTTAGTTAAGTTTACTTAGGTGTTTTAGATATTTGTCTCAACTCATAGGATCATGAAACTTGTCAGAATCCTATGAATGGTTGGTGAGAGGTATTTACTATAAATACCCCTTTGTTAGCTTATTTTGTTAAATCAATCAATGAAAGTAAGGAATTCATGCATTTGTACTAGCCTTACACATGAATTTTGCATTATGATAAGAATACAATTTATTGTTATCAATTTTATTCCCTAGCATAAATTTTCCCCATAGGACTATTAGATTCTAGCCTCATCTCACAAGATTCATTATATTATTATGCATGGATTTTTATTATTTTCACTAACAAGGAACTAATTAACATTTGTATGCTCTTAAAACTCCTAAGATACAAATTATAGGATACATCCCTTATCTCAAAAGATGGGCATCATAGAGGGTTTTTATTAGAGACTAAAACCTCCTTGAATAGATTTAAGACATAATAAATGTTCAAAAATGTAGAGTACAAGTCTTCAAAGATTCAAACTCATGTAAAATCAGATTTTACAATAGAGTACAAGTTTATAAAGATTTAAAGTGATTTATAAATCAAATATATAATAGATATTAATTCATTAATATATATATTATATGGGCATACAACATATTCATATGCACCCACTGTTTAAAGACTCAAAACATAGAATCATACATAGTGGGTGCATATGATTAGTTATTCAAAATTGGGACTTTATCACTCTCAATTCTCCATTGTTTCAAATTATCCAAGTGGTTCAAAAAGGGGGCATGGTTTTCCACTATCAGTTACAAGTTTAGGGAAATTTGGTTTCAACTATATACACATATAATCCTCCATTACCCTCTTATAAATTTTTAAATTTAAAAAATTAAGCTTTTTTAACTTTCAAATGGAAACAATAATTGCTTCATGATATGTTGTAGGATTTTTTAAATTCAAATTCCATACACAATTTAAGTATTTACTCAAAGAGAAAGTGTTTTGTACACACTTAGGTTCAACCCTTTCTTATTCACTCTATCAATTTCATTTCTAGAATAAGGTGGAAATGTAGACACTTAAATCTAATCACGGGTACTTGACAATGCTAATTCTTGGCAAATTCTAAACCACATGACTTGTCCAAAAATACTTTACTCTTATTCAAAATTATTCTAAGCCATTATCTATATGCGGGCTTGACCCTTTATTTTTTCACCAATATACATATATTTCAATGTAAAATGCTCAAGTTGTATTTACTCCTTTTGGATAGGTATGCACTAAGCAAACTTAAGCATAGTCCACTCATTTCCAATTACAAAAATCACATCCCACACCAAATAATGGCTAGTTTTTGAAATTAAAAACATCCTTTTAGGTCTTCAAGTATTTTTCACATGGTTGGATAAAGGAAATTATCAAAATATTTTCATATAAATATATGTTAATATTAATTAATTATGCCCACTTGCTAATCACTTGGTTCAAGCTTATACACTTCTGCACATTGATCAAATCTATATGAGTTTTAAATCATTCACAAGGAGAAACCATATGCTAAGTTAAGATCCATCTAAAGTAAGTCAAGATATATCATTGTCAAGTATAAATTCCATCTTCTAGATACATACCCATAGTCAAAGGATCAAAACTATAAATTCACTCTAGGTGGGAGAACTATGCATGCTTTGTTTCCCTCTTTAGAGTATCAAATATGTAGGTAACATTTAATCATCAAGGGGTGATTGATGTCAAGTTATCCCATTTCATTCCCCTATTTTTTAATAATTTTTCAAGATATCAAAGTTCACTAAGGGTTTTAAGGATAAGATAAGACAAACAAAAATCCTTGTATGGGAAAAGCCTAGTTAGGATATATTAGATTACTCAAAAATCACATGCACAAAAGATGTAGTGATAAATTTTTATGCATAGTCAACTAGGATAAGTTTGCAATAAATGGACTTAGGCACACTACACCTATGTACACTTACAATTATCATATCCACATATATATTCTTCTTCTCCCTTTGATATGTCATTTCCATAATTTTAATTTCTCTATCTTTTCTTGTTAATAACTTATCATAGTCAATTCAGATAATTATGTAGTCAATAGAATGGAATGCATTATGCCATTGTCCACTTATAGTGGACCTATCTAGATTCTATTTTTGATCCTCATTCTAATTATAAACCTATATAGTTACCTCTTATTCTAATTTTTAATTCTATAAAATCATAATAGTAAACATTAATTAGTGTAACAGATAAGTATATATCTTCTATTAATTATTTTTCAAAATAACAAATTTTCATTTTTAGCAATTTATCAAAATCAAATTAGTTGAATATTGTACATATTTAGCATTCTGATACTTCCTTTCTATATTTATAAATTTTTGACAATCACAATAATTATATATTTTACATATTAAGCATTATTATATTTATCATTTTACACCTATATAATCACATAAATATTTGTTTATTTTATCAAAAATAGGGTAAAACACAAGCATGTAGGAGGTGCACCTATAGGGAAGAACATTCAAATAGAGTGCAATTCTACTTTTACTCCAATAAAATGAAATAGGGATCCTAAATGCACTTAGTGATAATGTGTTTTCCTATCCATTTTATAAAAAATATCTTATGTGCAGTTACAAGGCACACAATTTCCTTACAACCATCACTAAAACTTATAAAATCAAGATGGATTGATGGTATGATAATCTCATAGTAGCAATTACAGATGAATGGAGGATTCTGAAGGGAATGCTATAAGATAATGGTAACTATGCAAAATTTTATATCATGATACATCATTCACTTACGAAAATAAAGTTAAAGAAAGGAAAAAATACTTGATGGCTTAGATTTCCATTTGGGATCATGATTGAGTATGTGGAATGTGTACTAGATAGTTTTTATAGTGCTTAACACAAAAGGATCGATGAAAAAAAGATAGATGAAGATACCTTTGTTTTTAAATATACACTAAAGTACCTATAGAAGGAGATTTCATCAAGTGATGAAAACTATGAGGATGACTTGACAATAATTCATATTGTGTAACTTAAAACAATGAATGGCAAAGATTTTTTTTTGACATATGTGTTGAAGCCTATGAATAAAACAATAATGGGAGACTGCACTAAGGATCTAGCCACAAAATATAAGGCCAATTTTAAGGAAAATCATGTGAACATGACACATTTTAATGAGGATTATGAACCAAAATATTCTATGGAGCATCTTGAGTCACAAATTCATAAAAAAAATTTAAAAATAGTAGACGCTTGTGTGAAATGAAAGCATTTAGATGCTAGGGAACTTGTCCATGTAGATTCAAAAAATAATTTTCCTAATTTGAGGGACTCCTAATTCATTTTAAGCCTTTTCTATCACCTACACACAATATCATTTGTACAAAAAATGGTAACAAGTTAAGTATATAAACCCTCCTAAGGTCATTTCCATTTATAGAAAATTATAATTATTCATTCATAATTTATTGTAGCTTTTTAGATTTGTGTTTTATTTCCATATATTTTACAATCTAAAATATTCTAATTTTTATCTTGTTCGATCACATTAATATAAATAACAGTATAACATATTAATGAATCCTAATCCTACACCTATTATTCTTACATCATAACCTTTGGTTGCACATGTGATGCCCACCTATAGTGTGGGGGAAACACAATTTTTCCCTTAGATTTTAGTGGTTATCCCTAAAAATTAAATTTTTTTACCTCTTTTATTACTACTCATGCTACATAATTATCTACCCCTACCATATAATCCCTTATGTAGAGTGTTATATATATACAAACTAAGGTGTTTCAATAAGAGCTAAGTGATTCTAGAGTAATCCAAACGACTGATTTTCATGTATTAATTCACAATCCATTAGCCTCATAAATTTCATCTTATCCCTTACCTCTAGGATTTTTATCTATTAAAATTACATTATATAATGGTAAAGGTGATCTAGAGCAACACCTAAGAGCATTTTATGCAACATCTTTAGACTATGATTCCAATGACAAATTTATAACTAAGTTATTTCTAAAAAATATCAAAGACTATGATTTGTGATGGTTCTATGGCCTACCATTCCAATCAGTTCATGTATTTAATCCTTTGTTTGAATAACACACATCTTAATCAATATCAATTAGAAATTATCTTTAGACCAAATGATAAAACTTTAGCAAGGATATAATGAACCAATAAATTATTATGTGCTTTGATATAATACCATGCTTTCTAAGATGGAAAATCCTATCACTCATAATGAGTTACAATATATATTTAAGAAAAGTTTGCTCATCCCTCTCCATGAGTTTATCATGATAAATAAATTCAAACCATTTGATGAATTATGCCTTATAATTAACAATCAAAAAGTTAGGCTCATATCTATGAATAATCTAAAGTATGTGGTTAAACCTTCAACTACTTTAAATCTAAAGTTTCAAACTAAACCAAATTAAAAGTCCAAACTAAATGATACAGAGAATGAGTAAAAACAAATAGTTAACATAGTAAAGCATCCTACTAATCACCACGTCCTATCTACTCCAAAAATGAATCAATTTTCATGATTACTTTAACCTCTTCATATGATACTATAAAATGTACTTGAATGCCATGTTATATCTCCCTCCCGCATATGAGGTGATATGAGTAAGCAAGCCTCCACCTAAGGTATATTATAGTAATGCATATTTTGATTATCATTAACGTGTTAGGAATTCTATGAATAGATGCTTTAAGTTAATATATAAGATACAATATGTCATTGATGATAAAATTTTTGAGTTTAATGATAGCAATACACATATGAATGATTCATGACCATAATCAAATGGGAATGCAAATTTGAAAATTATTTTGACCCCTTTCCAAATCATGTGATAATAGAAACTAAATCTAATTTTGAGGTGTATATGACCTAAAATGCACATCCTTATCCTTCGATATATGATCACTCATTGGATGGTATTATTAGTACACTCATAAGTATATATGTCTAAATATCTACTATTACATTTGATCACAATGAGATTGTGGATGATGATCCTACATATCATCATTAATTATACATAAATGTACATTGATTTATAGCCTATACATAATGCCATGGTTGACAATGGTTAAAGTGAAAAAAAATACTATGACACTCCTTAATAGTTGATATACACAATATGATTTGATGGAAACAACCAAGATATTCCAAGGATTTGATGGAAAGATATTGAACCCTCTTGGGCACATTTTTCTACCACTTATGATGCATCTAACTATAGTTTATACTTTATTATTAGTCTTACCAAGTAAAAGGGTATTTTACATGATATTATGACATCCTTGGATACAAAATCTACATATAGTATCATATTTAGTCTATAGATTTTTGAATTATATATGTGGTAGTATAGTAGTCATAGTTTTCATATTCCATATGAGCATCCTCTTCAACCAAAGACATTTACTCCTCTAACCCCACCAACACCATAGTTATTTGTATAAATTACTTAGGTTCATTATAAGTAGGTAGTTCAAAGGAAGGTAGTTGACTTTCCAATCAACCAATGCTTCAACACCAATTACATCATAGGTGATTCAAGATTCACAAAAACTAATATCTATTACATCATATCCTAAGGTAGTGTTGTAGATAATTCATTGTGTTACATATAAAATACATACACATGTTTTTCCTACTATATAATATATTACACAAGATACTATACTCCCTTGAGTTACTCATCATACATAGGATCCCAAAAGTTGCGATGGTGATGATGGTTACCTTAAAACACAAAATTACTTATCAAATTCAAATACAAATAACATTATTCTCACCTGACATATGATCATTACCATGTTTGATACATGACCTACATGTGACTATCCCCTTAATGGGATAGTTGGTTAGAATATTTACAATAGCCAAATATTTCAAAAATACAAAAAAAAAATTTAAATATTTCAAAAAATAAAAAATCAGGACCTAAGCATTACATGTTTGTTAGTTTAAATTAATAATTTATGTTAATACTTAGGCATAACATGTTAGTTAGTTTACATTAATAATTTATGTTATTTGTAATATGTTTAGTAGATTGAATATTATTTTTTATACACACATGCTTTTCATTATATATATGAGTGAAATGAAAGACATACATGTATACATGATACATGGATGTATCGATGCAAGACATTCCTATACCCAGGGGCCATGTCAATAATGGGGGCATCTCATTCCATTGGATAAATTATTACATGCTAGATTTTTTTATAACCTTTCCATTTATCATGGTGAGTCACATTGATTACTTATAAATGTCTTGCTCTTGATTATATTATTTACAATTATCTATATCATAGATATGTTATTTTCATATAATGTGGCATTGATGTAGATTTATGGTGTAGACTAGTTTCACTTATATTATGCTTCATTCCTACTATTTTCATTTCATATGATAATAAGCAATCATTCTTTTTTGGTTCTTGACTTAACTTATGATAATTTATTAATTGAGTGTATCATTATATACCTATTTATTTATCTCTTTGCCTTCTTTTTGTGACATTTTCTTCATTCAATGTATTGTTGCATGCATTTTTTATTTAAGCCAGTGCCTTCATATTTTTATTTTACTTGATTGAATTTTAATTATATGACTCTTTTTTTGGGACCTTGCCTTATTTTACAAATATTTTTCATTGATATTTTCATTACATGACTTTTATTTGTATGGCGCTTACCTTATGTGACACTTGATTGTCCACTATATGTGGCTCTTGCCTTATGTGACATTGAGTGCCATCATGTGTTCTTATTATGTGCATCATGTCTATGACATTTTTGGATTATGAGTGGATTTTTTATATGATTATGGATTTTTGATCCATATCACACACCTTTCCACTTGTGTGTGGTGACATGGTCCATATCATGCACTTTTTCTATGTAGGTTACTATTCACTATTATATCCATGGTTATCATTATTACATGCCTAATTGATATATTTATCTTGACATGACACTTATATGCCTTACACTAAATGTTTCATGTATGTTTTAATGATAAAAATGTGATCAAGGGATCCACAAAAGGTGGTTACATCATATGTTAGCTTCACAATGAAAATCAATCAAAATGAAAATAAAAACACTAACATGCATAACACAATCTTGCATTGATCAAAGAGAGGATCATGGTGAAGAAACACAAATGAAAAAAGCACAACTAAAAATGGAAAGAACTCATACAATTCATTACCAATTCATTGAAAGCTCTAAGAGGTCTCTTCATTTGGCTTGATCAAATTGTGCTCAAGAAGTCTTCATCAATGGGGCTTGTCTATCTCCATCTCCTCTTGGAACCATGGTTGGATTATGCTTTGGATTTTTATATGGCTTAAAACTGGCTTGGCTTGGCTCAAGTTTGAATTTATAACACTATGTATTTTTTTAATGTCCTAAATTCTGCATCATAACATTACTTTATCCAAGCTCTCTGAATGGAGAGGCAAATGCTTGTATTTATAGGTTTTGAAGTCAACTTGGAATGAGTTAAATCCTAACCTAGGTTTTTTTTGTTAACCCCATTAGGGTTAAAAGGTTTCCAAACCTCATGATTAGCATGGAATAGGTGTGCTTTGATATATTTTGGATTTCAAAAAACTCACAAAAGTTAATGATTATTTCTCAGGATTTTATTTGATTTTGAATTTTCCTTTTTGATAATTCATTTAATTTCTCAAGGATGAATTCAATTAGGATTTACATGCTAATTAATCCCTTTTAGGCTTTTGAATGTTTTCCAAGGTTTGATTTAATTGATTTGGGCATTTTATCTATTTAATTAATTTTTAGGCCAAATTGATTTAATTGCATGTGATGAAGCCAAATTCAAGATGTTTAGAAATACTTAGGCTAGATGTTCAATGATTGGTAAGAATTGGTCTAAATTTGGGTATAAATCCATTGGTGTCCAATTCTATATGTCTATAGTTTTCCCCTATTTAGGAAGGTGTTGTAAGCTATAAACATAGTTATGCCTTTTCAAAGAATAAAAATTTTCTTTGTGCTTATGACTTCAATGACAATGGATGAACTCTAGGGTGCCTCCTTGAGGCACTAATTGGAAAAAGGGGTGGAAAATGATCCATAAAAAAAAGGAAATGAGTGGATTAAATAAATAAAAACTATGGGGTGAGAACACAATGATTTTTCCAAAAGTGATCAAAATCATTAAGGATGCAGATGGGATGGTGTACAATGGTTTTCCTAAAGGTGCTTATAAGAATTGTACCCTAATAGTGGAGAACATGGTATGATAACACAATGATGTACCCAAAGGTGGTTATAATCATAGAGAATATGGAACTACCCTAGTTAGGACAGACAAACATGATAAAAACATACCCTAGGTGGGTAGAAGAAAGTGAATGATTTTTCCAAAGGTGGTTATAATCATTAACCATCAAATTGGTGATAACATAATGATTTTCCCAAAGGTAGTGATAACCATTGAGAATGTAGATGGGATGGTGTACAATGGTTTTCCCAAAGTTGGTTATAAGAATTGTACCTTGATTATGGTAAATAAGATTGATGGTTGATAATTTAAAACATGATGATGACAACTTGATAAGAGGATAAAGATGTTCTGGGACAACCTAATAGTAAGGAGATGTTCATCCAAAATAACAAAGGTTGAAATTATTCCATTGTTTAATTACTTTATTTGGTATATGATTTAGAGTAGATCAAGATTGTTATTGATGCTAATGTTGAGGAGATATCAATGTTGCATTATTGTATAGACTTCTTGAAGCTACTTTTTGATATAACACTTAATGGCAGGCATCATGATATAACACCATGAGGACTTGGCCAAAATATGCATAAGGACTGACTCCCAATATTTAGTACTCAAGGTAAAACAATACACCAATGATAAAAACCATGATGATAATGTTGACACATGAATATGGATGGATTTAAGAATAATTAAATAATGAATCACCTAATGAATGCACATAGACTGAATCAAGGAAATAATATTTAAAGAAAATAAATAGGCACATAAACAAACAAACAAATAAAAAATAATGAAAAACAAATGAACAAACGATGATTAGTCACAATGTTAGTACAAAAAATGCAACACAAGTAAGATGGTGAACATTGCCCCTAGAAAATAGGATACAAATTAACAAATAAAAAAGATGGGGGAATAGAAGAAAAGGAAGAGGGTGGCTGAGCTATCTACATATGCACTAGGTACATGGATGCTGCCTACATAGTTCAATAGATGTGATGATCCAACAAAACTTTAGGTTGAATATATTTCTCCTAGGAAATGGGATAGAAGAAAATGATGATAGAAAACAAACATGATGGATGTGATAAAATAATATAAATGAACTCACAAAATGATGAGAGTGTGAAATAAAAAGGCCAAAAAAGATGGGGAAACGAAATGAAAAGTGATTTTTTGTAACTTAGTAAGGGTTCCCAAAATCCTTAAGGCAAAGAAGTGGCCAATGTTTTTGGTTTTTATAAATGATTTTCAAATGTTTTTGGAATTTTGGAGTATCTCAACTCCATCAAAAATGAAAAGATACTAAATAAGTCCAAGATCACAAAATAGTGAGAGCATAGAAAACTTAAAAAGATGATCATCAAACATCAAGATCATGATGGAAAAGGGGGAATTGAGCTGACCTCAACAAGTATTGAGCATGACCCACATAGTCCTAAAATGTCCCTAGGCCATAGTAGTTCCACATTATAATGGAGGAATCTAACTAGTGTACAATCCAATTCAAATAAAATAAGCACAGTTGGCATAGTAGCACAGTACAGTATAGGAATGTCTAGTTGGTATGTCAAGGCACAATAAATAAATTTTACCCCTAATTTACCCATAAGTAGTTATAATTAGGATACAATAGATCAAATTAATGATACTAATTTGCCCATAGGTAGTTATAATTAGTAGAAAGACTGGTGAGACATTGGTTTACCCATGTAGGTGGATATAATCAAAATCACATAAACAAACATGATTATAATAAAATAAGAAACAAAGGATGCAACTACCAAAAATTCTATCATATTGCTCCAAAATACTACCTTTGTCTAGAATTCTTGAAACAACTACTGAAATTAATTTTATTCTTCATGTTGAAAGTGTGAAACCAATGGATGAACCAAGGTCATATGGGATAGGTGGGGAGTGATCAAAACATATTAGGTCTATAAATAAATAATGATAGGATGGATAAATTATTGACAAAGTGATAAGATGGTAGAATGATAAAGTACAAAGAATAATATTGATAATATGGTACAACTTGAAATGGTCCTCATAGACAATACACTAAGTCAGTCAAGCATAGTACCACTTGAGGTGTATAATATTCATCGACTCATCAAGTTTATCTCCATCTGGTGTGGTGATCTTGTATGATCGTACGCCATAGTTTGTAAAAATGATGAAGGGACCTACCCAGTTGGGTTTAAACTTTCCTTTATGCTTCTTCTTAGTCATGGTATTATTTTGGTTCTCTTTGAGAATAAGATCACCAAGTTTAAAGTTTTTGTGTTTCATGTACTGATTGTAGTGGCCATGAAGTTACTTCTGATATGCTTATAGATTATTTATTACATCCATGCATTTCTCATCAAGTAACCCCAGCTCTTGTAGGCAAGCTACTCAATAGTCTCCACTATCCAGGATGTGATTCAAAGAGATGCATAATAATGGTAACTTGACCTTAATGAGAAGAATGGCCTCAGTGTCATAAATAAGTGAGTATGGAGTGGAACCTATGTGAGTATGGTGATTGGTATCATATACCTAAATGACATGCAATATCTAAAGGTGCCAATTACAATTGACATCACTAATAATATTTTTAAGGATGTTGACAATGGTTTTATTTGATTCTTCTACCTGACTGTTACCTTGAGGATAATATGTTGTGGAAAAATGTTGAGTAATCTTGTACTTAGCACATCACAATTTGACATCTTTATTCCTAAATGATCTAACATTATTAGATATAATATTGAAGGGAATATCATAGTGACAAATGAGATGGTTGAAGATGAATTTGGAAATTTACCTTCTAGTTATATAAGAGAGGGGTATAGCTTCAACCCACTTAGTGAAATATTCTATGGTGGTAAAGATATGTTTATGGTCATCTAAGGAGGTGGGGTTTATCTTCCCAATGAGATCAAGGCCCCATGTAGAAAATGGCTATGGTGTCAACATTGGTTTCAAAGTCTTGGCTGGGGCATAATCATATTGGCATGCTGTTGACGTTTATCACATATTTTCACATATGTAATTACATTTATGTCCATAATTGGTAATTAATAAGTAGTACACAAGATCTTTTTGAACAAGACTACACCCATTGGTGTGGGCTCCACATACCCCTTCATGAACTTCCCATAACACTAGTGTAGATTCTACTAAAGTTAAACAATGAAGTAGAGTTCCATCAAAATTATGGTAGTATAGGGTTGGTTTAAGTAAGGAATAACATTGGGAATTGTGTATGAAGGATTTGGTTTATTTTTAGGATACGTCTGATGGTAAAACATGGTCATTAAGGTAAGTGTGAAGGTCTGGATACCAAGTAGAGCTAGGATCAATAATATCATAGATCATTGCGATGGTTGATGGTTCATGAGCTGGTACTAATAGATTTTTAATGATAAATTGGTAGTATTTTACCATGTTTGTATATCAAATGAGTGACCCAATGGTGGCCATTGCATCTATTATTCTGTTACTTGCCCTTGGTATATTTTCAAACTAGATGTTAATAAGCTCCTATTTGAGAGTGTCAACCATGGCCTTATATGGAACCAACTTGTCATCTTTGGTCTAAAAGTGGTCTATAACCTAATTAATGATTAACTATGAATCACCATAAACCTTTAAATGATGTATGTTCCATTATATCACCTATCAAAGTCCTGTAATGAGTGCTTTATATTTGTCTATGTTATTGGTACAAGGAAAATTGATTCTAAATGACTTAGGAATTAGATCCCCTATGGAGTTATAAATAAGAGGCATGCCCTTGATCCATGTGTTATGAATGAACCATCAAAATATATCTTCCAGTGTTTATCTTCAAGAGGTGTGTTAATGATGGTCATGATGGATTCATTAATAAATTAGAATGTGAGAGGCTCTATATCTGCAAGGGGTGCTTCAACAAACTAGTCTACAAGAACTTACCCCTTGATGGTTTTCTAGTTCACATATTCTATCTCAAACTCACTGAGAAGAATGATACATTTAGCCATGAGGCCTTGTAGAATTATTTTAGATAGTAGATACTTGATCAAATGTACTTTTGAAATGACTATGGTCATATTTATCAAAATGTAATGTCATAATTTTTGAGTTGCAAAGACTATGGGTAAATAGGATTTTTCAATGGGCGTATAATTATACTCATACACAACTAGTGTATTAATTAGATAATGAACTACATGCTATTTTCCATTTTCATCATGTTGATAGAGAAGTGCCCCCAGGGCTTTGTCTATCATAGATAGGTATAAAAGGAATGGTTTCCCTAGCATAGGAGGCATTAAAATTGGTTGATTTACAAGATAGTCCTTTAGCTATTGAAAATCTTTCTAACAATCATCATTCTAAAGAAATATGACACCATTCTTCAAAATATATGTAAAAGGATGACACTTTTTGGCCAATTGGGATATGAAACATCGAATAGACTGGATCTTAACTTACAAACTATGGAGCTGATTCAAATTGGTTAGTGGTGGCATTTATGTTATGGCTCATACTTTGGCTGGATCAACTTCTATGCCCCTACAAGACATAATAAATCCAAGAAATTTTCAATAAATAACTCCAAAAACACACTTCTTAGGGTTGAGCCTAAGTTTGTATTCATGTAATCGCTCAAATATCCTCCTCAACGTTGTTGGATGATCGAAATTGGTCTTTGATTTGCCTAGTATGTCATCGATGTAGTCTTTAATAATATCATGCATCATATCATGAAATATGACTATCATGGATATTTGATAGGTGCCCCCTACTTTCATAAGACCAAATGACATGACTTGATAATAGAATGTTCTCCATAGAGTGGTGAACATTGTCTTGTGTTGGTCTTATGGTGTTATTTGAATCTGATTATAGCCTGAGAATCCATCCATCAATGAAATCATCTCATAACCTACTTTGGAGTTGACTATCGTGTCAATGTTTGAAAATGGAAAGTCATACTTAGGGTAAGCTTTATTAATATCCTTGAAATCAGTATAGATTTTGATTACTTCTAGATTTTTACTAATAGGTACAACATTTGGAAATCCATTCAAAATAGTCGATTGGCCTAATACATCTCACTTTCAAGAGATTATCCAAATATTTCTTTACCAATATAAAAATACAAGGATGAATCTTTCATAACTTTTATTTCATTGGTTTGGCATCAAGATGTACCACAATGTAGTGAACAACCAAGGCAGGGTCCAAACTAGGCATGTCAAAATATGTCCATGGAAATATATCTACAAATTTTCTCAATAGGGATGTTAGGACTTCACGCTCCTCTTTAATGAGGGATGAACCTAATTTAATCCACTTTGGGTCATATAGAGACCCTATGTTTACCATTTTTGTGTCTTCCACTAGAAGGGTCAAACTGTCAGTGGGCAAAGATTTAAACTATCTTCAATAATAATGGGCAAAGATTTAAACTATTTTGCTATGTTAGATTCCTCTGTTAGGACTAGTTCTTGAATTTATCTTAGACATGATGAATTAAAATACCCTAATGGGAGGGATGGCCATGTAATAAATGTTGTTGGGAACTCCTGAATGATGTAGTTAAAAGCTTATTATTCTTCAAGATTGAATTTGGACCCATAGGCAAGTTTGCCATCATTGGTATCCTGGATGATTTTATCAAAAGCATGTTATTACTCAAGACTAAACTTGGACATGTAGAAAAGTTTATCATCAAGGGTCTCCTAGTCTATACTTGAATAAGGTTAAATACCCCCATCTAGTGGCACCTGAAATAGGTTTTCACCACTATACTGGCCTTTATCTTTACTTTTTCCCTAGTCCAAAAGTGACTCAAAGAGGTTTTCACTTGAGGACCTCAACGTTTCATTTATTTAGTTTTAGATAAGGGTGTTCACCCACTCTCTAAAATAGTCTTTAGGATATAACTTTATTGAGAACCCTTTTTGTGGTAACCCAATGAAACATTATCCTTAAGGCCTAAAAAATCACAAAAGGCCTCATCATTCTGAAACTCATCAACTGTCACATTGGATTCATTTTGGCAACAATATATCAATTGAGGATAATATAATGGTAATGGATTATGACAAATGACTAGTTGAAGGGTACAAAAGGTGTTATTGTTAAACATATTGATTTGGTCTAAGTCATCAAAATGGTTATGATCAAACTCTACTTCATTGTTAGCATCATTGTCACTAGTCGTTGGTGACAAAACTCAAATAAGATACGTGGGGTCAACCCCAGGCATTTTAAATCCAAAACCCTAGGTTCCTTTATACTTAATCATAAAATTGGCTCAAGTGTTTCATGTTGATTTAGCTCGAGGCCTCCTCCTTCATAGTCTTGGTTCTCCATAATCTGATTAGGAATGGGATATTTGGAACTCTTGTAATAAGAAACTAATTTGTCATTGTAAAAAGATAATTTTTCTCCTTCGAGAGGGTCCTGTGCTCTGCCAAATGATAGTATGAAAGTGATAGGTGGTGGACTATGCTGATGGCCTTTGCCCTTTCTTTTCCATTACATGAGTGGTTTGGATATTGGTCTTACAAAGGACTTGGGGTTCTATAGAAGATTTACAATTTGAAAGGTATCATGGGTCAAATACTCTCTTGGGACATTAGCTAAGATGGTATAATGATTAGACATTTTAGGAGGTGGCATGTGGGAAAGGGAATCAAGGGTATCAGGGTCAATACAATTGGCCTCTAGTAGATTAATAAGTATTTCTTTCCCTTTATCCTGCTTGGTGACTAGATTCATGTCGAAATGGTAATTGTAGATTTTGAACTTGGCCTTTAGATGTTTGAAATGATCATATTGATGCAAATCTCCTAGAATACTAACCTCCATCCTCGAATGGGAGAATTTGATACACTAGTGCAATGTTGATGGGACTATACAAATCTCATGTAACTAAGGTCTACCCAAAAGCATATTGTATGATAAATCTAGATTTAACACATGGAAAAGTGTATCATGGGTCAAGGGCCCAATGATAACTAGAAAGCTAATAGTGCCTTGTGATTCTCATTCTTTATTGTCATAGGATTTGATGGTGATTTTTTCTACTTAGAGATATATTGTCATGTACCCAATAAGATTGATGAGCTTTAGAGACACTATATTCAGACCTGATCCATTATCTATGAGGACATGTTTCACTTTATGCCTCATTATGTAAACTTAAATATATAATGTATTGTTGTGTAGTGGGCCAAGGGATGACATATCACTTTGGTTGAAGGTTAATTTTTGGGTTGGAGCTAGGTGTCTAACCAAATATTAAAATTTGTTAGGAGATATGTCACTTAGAATTGTGGATTGACCAAGGAACACTGTCAAGATGTTTTTATGGATGGTTGACATACATAACAAATCCAAAATGAAGATTTTTTGACATCTTTTACAATTGTTACACAATGTCAAACATATTTTCTTAAACAATGATAAATGGCTTGTTCTAAGGTAGAATGGTTGGTTGTATGATGGGTGAAGTGGTAGATGGTTATGGGCATGGTATGGTAATCCTTGACCATCGAGTTATGATTGTATAATCAAGATTAGGTACAAGGCCATTTTTACTAAAAAATTATGGTGGAATGGGACCAAAGAGGATAAGTCTCAATTGCCAATGCACTTGTGTGTGGTCATGGGCTAATGATGAGTTATCAGTATAAGGTCCTAAAATGGGAATCCATACTTGCTAGTTCACCTATGTGCGGTCCTAGGTGAAGGAATGATTAGCATAATGGTTTGGTTGATTTGGTATATTTATCATTGATCTTTCTTGATTGATACTTGATCTTAGATTAATGGAAATGGTGGTAGCATGACCTCTTGCAATATGGCCTATAATTGAGTTATATTCATGTGCAACTGCATGGTAAGTCTGTTGGTTATTCACACTATTCTAGCCTTGGTTTTATCTATTATTTTAACATTATTGGTTCTAATGCTAATTTTGTTGAGTATATTGTTTTGACCTTGGTTTTTGATACTATTGTTGTTGATGTTGCACTAGCCATTGTTGTTGTTGCTAATTATTATGTCGGGGAAAAGGATTTTGATAAATGTAAAGGCTTTGATTAGAGGTGGAAGATCCATGATCCAATATGATATCTCCATTTTCCAACATATTCTAAATTACATGTCTAATTTACACACAACACTATAAACTATGGATATTAACCCTATGAAAATCATAGAATTTTTCTATCCTATACTAGTCTAGCATGATAGTTCCCTCACAAACTTGTTATTTTTGAATAGGCCATCTAATCAAGTTAGTTGTTATGAGTTTTCAAAAGACTAATTCAATGGGATATCTAAGGTCATTAAAAGCATGATGAGTAGGCACATTTCTCCTTAGAGGAGGAGGGTTTTACAAAGGCATAGGTATGTGTTGCATTTGTTGCATTAGATTAACTAATCTAGGTTTTGGCACTTATTATGCATATTATGACTACTAAAGAGGTTATTGGTTAGAAGTAAGTTGTAAAGGTGGCATAGGCTAAATATATGGTGTTTCCACAATTTGGACATGTCATGAATCTATTACTCTATTATCTATAACATTATTATTGTGGTTGAATTGCTTGGGTCTCTCATTGTTATTAGCTTGTTTCAGTTGCGATGCTTGTGCTTAGATTGGATGAGGTTAGTTTAAAGATACCTTTGTTAATAAGGGATCTTTCAATCACCAAACCTTTGTCAATGATCTCTTTTAATGTATGTGCATATTATAACTCTAAATTATAAGATATCTCACTATGTATATTTTTGGTAAACATAATGACTAATTATTTATCTAACAGATTATGGGTGAATTGGCTTATAAGGGCTCTCCATCACTAAAAATAGCTTGTGAAGCTTTCACCAACTTAATTTTTTTCCTATGTTAAATATACCAATGAATTTTTTTACTCGATATTGTAAGAGAAGTGTTGTATGAACTTGTTTGAGAGATCATCAAAATTAGGTACTAAATTCTTGGGAAACTTCAAGAACCATTCCAATGCTTTCCCTACTAAGCTTCATGGAAATAACAATAATAGGTAAATATTTCTATAGGCCACAATAAATAATCATATTAGATGGGCCTTGGGGTCACCTTTACCCTTATATTTGTCAAAATTTGGTGGCTCATACCCTAGAGGAAATGGTATCTACAAGTACTCCATGTTGAAAGGGCAAGAACACACATTGTCCAACTTGAAAATTTTGGTCTATTTCCCCAATTGTATGAGGGCAATTGCATCTTTCATTTGTTGTAGTTCTTATGTGAGGAAACTATTAAGATCCTTAGCCTATTGAGTTGGAAGCTAAGTAGACAAAATTAGATTATTTGACCAAGGTAGAGTGGAGGTATTTGTTAGGAAATGTTGGATAGGCTAGGAAATGGACCAAGAATATGCATATATGGATTAGGGTGCCATTATTGAAACTATACTTGAGGTTTTGTAATATTTTGGTTGGGATTTGGTATGTAGGTTTGATACTATGGTTGGGATAGAGGAATATAGCCATATTATGCGTGTTGAGGTTAAATAGGGACATGATGTTGACTAGTCATACCTAGCTGATTGAGAGGGACTTGTGAACCAAGACCCTATCACTAAACTTGTGGCACATTCTACATGAAAGGTAACTATTGCCTAATAAGTACTTGAGGAATATTGGAACCTCTTTGTTTTATGAATCCTTGTTGAGAAGTGGACACATGTTGGAGATTCAACATCTATTGCTAACTAATATTTACATGTTGTTGGTTAGACATCATTTGGTTTTAGATCAACATGTTAGTGTACGACTGAAGAGGTATGTTCATTACTACCTGACAAGGTGGAACATTGGTTGCCCCCTATTGAGGTGTAAATATGTTTGGCCTCTATTGTGTGGGTATATTTGATGGTGTGTGCTATTGTGGAATATTAGTCATCATCTATTAGGTGGAGTAAGATTCATCACATTCTATTATAATATGGCACTGATTATTGGTTGACTACTTAATTCTTGTTATTGGGTGCTTAATGAAGTAGCTATTTAAGAATTAGATGTATTTGGTTAAGGTTGGGAAATATAAATTCCTACTCCCTAAGTTTGAAAACCACTCACATTTTTAGTTAAATGCATATTTTATTATTGACTATGTGTTTGTGTGTTAACACCACTTTGGTTTAAATTGGACATTACTAGCATATTATCCACTATATTTTGCTCGTTATTCTACATAGAAGTAAAATACACTTCCTTGATTATTGGGATATTGAACATGTTGTCGACTTAAGTGTTTTGTGTAAATGGGTCTAAACCTTGATTTTATTGACTAGTCAACTCAAATAAACTCTTGTTAAAGAGAGTGACTGAATAAAAGGTGCATTTATAATGGTCATATTGTTAAATTTATGTGCTAGGTTTTCATAGGTCTAGTATGTTGTCTACATTTAAATGAATTGGTACTCTATGAGGCCTCTTTGTATGAAAAAAATGCAACTCTTGATATGGCATTGGTACTATGGCATGAGGGTTGATAGAAGAGGCCTGATCATTGTTTAGATTATAAGACATGTTATAAGGCCCTCTTGGTAAACTTGAAAAATTATCATGCCCTACCTCTGCATCTTTGTTAAGATTATAATCTGATGGTGGCATGGTAATGTAATAAGGTTGTTTTTAAATTTGATCTATAACTAAAGGTATGCTAGCCAAATATTAGGTCATCTATTCTTGGTCTTTCTCCATGTAAGGAGTGCTAACCAAATAATTAGCCAAAATATCTTGACTCTGTTCCCTTATTTAAATGCTATATGGTGGATAAGAATCCATCTCCCAAACAACATTATCTCCATAAGGGTCTTGAACAAAGTCATCTTGTGTGCTAACATTTCCATATATTGTATTGTACATAGTTCTACTATGTGTATAGCGAGCCATGGTCAAATATATGATAAATGTTTCACAACAAGATGGATTAGAGTTCTACAAACTCTAAAAATCAGTCTAAAATTACAAAGGGTTCAAATTTATCTAACTTGGTCAAAGGTGGAGCTGTATCTCCAAAACGTCTATGTAAAGACTTGGTAAAAACAATATAACATCAAGTTTCTAACATTAAATGTTTTACACAAATAAGTTCAAGTAAAATGAACTAAAGTCAAAATGCCAAAGTCTAGGTTCAAAGATGTTTCAAATAGATCTAAACTAGGAAAGGGAAATGTTGCTAGGTCTTTCATCCAAATATGGAGTCAAAATCTAGGCTCAAAAGGGCTATGATAGGACTTTTAGTCAAACATGGCTTCAAAATATAGACTTGAAACAAAGAGATGATGATTAATCTAACAAACTTAGAATAGTTCGACAAAGACTAGGCACTTGATTTTAGATATAAACATGATCGAATTGGTATAAAACACAAAAAAAGGCACTTTGAAGATGGAGTGATTCTATAAAATAAAGGCACAAATAATTAAGTTTCCCAACTTGAGTAATGGATTAACCTAAGTTACGTAATCCAAAAGAGAAAGATCTATGTATCAACCCCTATGTTTTGAGGCCTAAATAGAAATCAATCAATGTTTGGATCCAAAATTGTAAAAGTTAATTGAAAACTCAACTTAGGTAAACTAGGGTTTTAATGGTAAATAAGCTAGGAAAATTTAAACATGACTATGCTAAACAAATATCTAACAAGGCACAAATAATTGGTTTCAACAATAATAATTTAGACGTAAGACAAGACACGTCTTTTTGAAACAATCTGGGTAGCATAATGATGTTATCACTCCCAAAAGATGTGATAATGTTATATTTCAAAGACTTCTAAGGCATAATATTTGAAATTATTTAGGTATAATAACGTTACCCATCTCAATCAAGTGCCATACTCAATGTTTTTGACACAAAAGTTTTCTATGTTAAAATAAGGTGTCAAATAGATGGCATAATGCCTCTTCAAACAATATAGTAATGTTGGACACAAGACTTATTTAAGACATGGTATAAAAAAAGATTTAGATCTAACACACTAAATAATAAAATAATAAATTATATAAATACAACTAATTATATCATCCTAAATCCTATCAAGGTGTGCTAAAGTGGGGTTGACTAAAACTTAAAAGTTATGACCATCTAGATTGATCCCAAGTATGGTTAAAACCAGAGAATCATCATGTCACTTGAGTTCCTATTGATCAAATTATCATGCAAGGGTCTACTCCTTTACATAATGATACCATCATTGGACTTTGTAGTGGTATCCTCTGGTTGACCAAACCTGACTCGGGCCTTCATTATTAAAGGAGAGGTTAGTCTGTCAACCCCCTGGCTCTAGAAGTATGCATTCTTATCTTTGTATACCCCATCATAGAGTGTGGTTGAAACACTACTAGAAGATGAAGCTTCAGGTTAATGCTTCCCTAGAGAACCTATGGGAGGTAATGACATCCCCTTCATAAGCCAAAATGCATAGAAATAAAGACTAATTAGAAAGACTTTAGGGTTGATTTTAAATCACCCAATACCATGCAGGTTTGGGGAGATCCTAGGCAACTTTCTTTCTATGCCTTGGAGTAGGCACTAAATGCAATGAAAAATAATTTTTGATCCCATGAGTTCCCTATAGGGGATGGGGGAGAGCATACATGCACTATTCTTTTTATGAAATAAATAATCAATAAATAGTTTACAAACAATTACGAGTGAAGTTTGATTTTAGGCACTAAATTAAAATGTGACAATGTTCTTTACTTGGACCCTTGGATTAAGTGTGAAATCTTGAAATAATTGCACAAAAAACCAACTAAAGTAAAAATAATTCGTTTTCATTTTAAGCCTAAAATTTCAAATGTGTGAGACTTAGCCTAAGTTCATTTTTAAATGCCAAAAGTAAGTGTTCAAGATTTAAGTATTTATTTTAAGTACTAAAAATAAAGTGTTTCTAAGACTAAGCCTTCTAGATTCATTTTAAACACCTATCTATAAATGTGTGAGATTTAACATGTTCATTTTAGGAGACAAATTGAAATGTGCAAGATTTGACTAATTCATTTTAAAAGCCCAAAATGAAATGTTTGATTAGTCTAAATAAGAAAATTAGTGTTCCAAGTCATGTCTATGACCTGAAATTATTAGATAATAATGTCGTAATTTGAATCACTTTCTTGGATGGTAAATGATGTTTGAAATTTAGCCCTCAGGTTTTATTTTTTTTAAAACACAGTAACCATAGCTGGTCAGAAATGATTGATGCTAGTTTTAAGGCAACCATCATTGATCAATTCATAGAAAATTGGTGCTGGCAATGAAGAACCAATGTTGATTAATTAAGGCCATCATCAATCACCTATGAACCTGAAGGCAAAACCAATATGAAACAAAAAAAAAATGTTATGTTAGGCATTGTTAGCAAAAAGATCAATAAAACTTGCAAGGGAAAGTTAAGTTAGTGGATTTAAATGATTTTGAAACCTAGAAATCACAAATTTGAATGATAGAAAGAATCAAAATTCAATTTTTATAAACATTTTCCCCTTGAAATCCAACCATAGATGATTTACATAGAATAGAGGTTAGTTTGGGATAAACCAATGCCGGTTGCACCTAACCATCATTGGTCTCTATGTAGATCTAAGAAAATAAAAAAATAGAATAAAACCAAAACTAGTTTAGAAATGTAATTTTAAAGAGATTAAAGCATCCATTTCTTAATTTTTGAGTTGCATATTGATCTCATTTCTATGTGGGGTGCTCATGGTCCCACCAAGCATGTTATCTATGATCAAGTAATCTAAGAAGGGTGGTTAGATCATATGTTAGATTTATAATTAAAATCAATCAAAATGAAAACAAACACACTAACATGCATAACACTATCTTACCTTGATCAAAGGGAGGAGCATGGTGAAGAAACACAAATGAACAAAGCACAACTAAAAATGGAAAGAACTCAAATAATTCCTCACCAATTCCTTGAATGATCCAAGAGGTCTCTTCATTTGGCTTGCTCAGATTGTGTTAAAAAAGTCTTCGTCAATGGGGCTTGGCTATCTCCATATCCTCTTGGCACCATGGTTGGATTATGCTTTAGATCTTGATATGGCATGAAAATGGATTGGCTTGGCTCAATTTTGGCATTAAAACATTATGTATTTGCTTCATGTCTTAGATCCTACATTATAACATTACTCTATCCAAGCTCTCTAAATGGAGAGGCAAATGCTTGTATTTATAAGTTTTAAATTTGACTTAGAATGAGTTAAACCCTAACCTAAGTTTGTTTAGTTAACCCTGATAGGGTTAAAATGTGTCCAAACCTCATGATTAGCATAGAATATGTGTGCTTTAAGATATTTTGGATTTTGGAAAACTCACAAAAGCTAATGATTATTTCCTAAGATATTCTTTGATTTTGAATTTTCCTTTTTTATAATTCATTTAATTGCTCAATGATGAATTCAATTAGGATTTGCATGTTAATTAATCCCTTTTAGGCTTTTCAATATTTTCCAAGGTTTGATTTAATTGATTTGGGCATTTACTCTATTTAATTAATTTTTGGGCCAAATTGATTTAATTGCTTGTGATTAATCCATATTGAGATGTTTATAAATTCTTAGGTTAGATGTTAAATGATTTGTAAAAATTGGTCTAAAGTTAGTTATAAAGCCATTGGTTGCCAATTTTATATGTCTATAGTTTACCCCTATTTGGGAAGGTGTTGTAAGATGTAAATACAATAATGTCTTCTCAAGAATAAAAATGTTCTTTGTGTTTCTGACTTCAACGACAATGGATGAACTGTAGGGTGCCCCCTCGAGGGAGTGGTTGTTCAAAGTGGAGGCAAATAGTCCATTGAAATAAGGATATGAGTAGAGTAAACAAATGAAAATTATGGGGTGAGAAAATAATGAGAAGTTACCTAAAGAGTCATCTATTTATAGATAATATGTCTAATCATATTTTCATATCTAGGATATAATTATCATTATCAAGAAATTACTAAACAAGCCTATTCTTAAACACTTGCACATTCAAGGGGATTTCCCTAAACTTATAAAATCATAAATTAGTCACAAGGATTAGGTTTTTGGCCAAGTTTGAAGTATTTGAGTGAAATCAAGTTTCCTTGATCAAGTGTTGAAATATAGATTATATGGTACATTCATAAAAGGAACATTATTGCATAATTTACAGAATTATGTGTGGTTTGACTTCTCTTTTTAGTGTATTGGATATACAGGTAGTGTTTATCCATTCAATGGGTAGTGTATGAGGTTATTTTAACCCACCTTTATTCCCTTTTTCCAAGCCTAAACCTAGTGTCAAAAGTGGAGCTAGGGTTTTGAAAAGAAGGATACATGTTTTCTAAACTTCCACACACAATGAGCACTTGATATTGTACAAAAGAATGGTTTACAATTAGGTGTATTATCACATGTTAAATAATGAGGCACAACTTCACAAGATGAATATGGAAATAAAATATAGATACATGAGATGGAATTATTTATATCTTGGCATACTCTTCCAAGAAGATGTGAACACTCTTATTCCTGATATGAGTGACTCATGATCTATTTATAGCCTTTTATGTCACTTCCACATAGTCTTAATGCTACAAATAATAGTAACAATCTAGGTATACACATATTTTAGGTAATTTCAATTTATAGTAAGTTGTAATTATTCAATCATACTATATTTTAACATTTCATATTTATGTGTTATGGTCATATATTATAAAATTCAAACTATTCAAATTTATGTTTGTTTAGACAGCTCATTAAAATAAGGTAAAACATAAGGCATGAATCACTCCCATGTTTTGAACCACCTCTAAGGATTCATTTTCCATCTAAGGTTGATTCTATGCAATCACCTTCTAGAGTATATTTGACATTAGTGGCTATTGAAGTGGAAAATAAAAAATAGATGTAAGTCTAAAAATTAGAGAAATCAAGTCTATTGGATGGATTACAATGCATTTTTAACCTCTATGTGAGGCCTTTCCCAAAAAATTCACAAGTACCCTAGGGTATGATGAACCAAACTAAGGAGGGAAAGGTCAGGGGTCCCAAGGTCCAACTATTGTAGAAACCATGTGGGAGGAAGGATCTCAGCTAGAGGTTGAAAAGGATACAAGTTCCCATAAAGAATAATAATAGGGGTAAGTGCAAAATGAATAAATATGACTATAAAAAAATTCAATAGAGGAGGAGGCATGGAATTAAGAAATGAAGCACCAATTGAAATACATTCTAAAAATGCATATTCTATGGCTTATGATCTCTCAAGTAAAAAATAAGAGGATGATGAAGAAGTAAAAGAGCATGTTATGGAGAGAAAAAATAATAAACATAGGGTTCAAATCTAGTAATGGAGTTGTACATGTGGATCATATTCCAAGAATTAAATACCTCAGAGATGATGTGCAAGAAACTTTCATGGATATTTGAATCACAATTAGAGGATTTTAAGTTTGAGTTTCTCTCCATTTGTCTTAATATCAAGGCACTAATAAAATGAGAGGGTGAACAAAGCATTATGTCTATATACCTACACCCTTTGAAGGAATAGAAATATTGGTTGGCCTTAATAATATTTTTAAAATAAGCATCATGAAAACTATGATCAATAGTGTCAATGCAAAAGATAATAAGAAACATGTGAAATACAATGAACACAAGCACATAATTTTAGAAAGGAAACTAGTAATTCTAGAGGTTAAGGTAGATAATATTTGTATAAATGTGGATAAAGAGGAGGGAAAAGTGATAGCGATTACCTACACAAAAACCAAGAACAATTGGTAGCCTTAGTCTTATGACTGATAGGTTGTTGGTAAAGGGATATATATCACTTTTATAAGGGATGGAAGATAAAGAGTACAATAAAACACAATCCAATCCTAATGAACAGTTAGATGCTTTGAAGAATCTTGTGGATACACTCTAGAAAAAAACTAAGATAGTGGAGCTCATTTTCTAAAAGGTTGCATAAACAATGAAAATTTTCCACCAACATGTCAAATATGAGGAAATAAAATGTGAGGAATTGGAGGAATTTTTTTGAAACAAAAGACAAGACTGAGAGGACATCGTTTCTCAAGGAGTTTGATGAGTTGAATGATAAGATTGAAGAATAGTGCAAAGAATTTACCAAAGCCTTCAAAAATCTATAGATAAAAGTAAGCGATGAATAATATTCCAAAAACAAAAGTATGTAGGATTTTTTTACAATTCCATCAATTAAATAAAAAATTAAATGAACTTGGTTAGGATGTGATAGCTATGAGGAATCTATTGGGTGAATTACCAATCAAGGTGGTTTCAATCCAAGCCACCTTTTCACACTAGAATTATTTTGAGGAAGAAGTCCCCCAAAATGGACTTGTATTTTTTGAAGTGCAATGCAAAAAGGATAGCTTGTAAAAGTATGGGAAAAATAGTTAGTGTGGGGATGAACCTTAATTTTATCTAAAAGTAATAGCATGTAAGCATCTGTTAGATAAAAACACATAAGTGTAGAATGTATCTTTTAACAAAGTATGGTAACATGTATTGGTAAATACTCAAGTAATAATGCACATATGAAGCATATAAATAAGCTAACACATATATACTTAGTAACTATTAAAGGTTAAAATAATGATTGAGAGGGGTTTTGTTGAAGTTTAATAACATGCCACAAAGAGGAAATGTTATCACTTTGATTTTTACCCTTGAGGAAGGTATTCAAGATTCCTCACCCAATTGACACAATATGATCACTTCTAGGTTGTGGGTGACCTATAATAGAAGTAAACCTATAGAGAGGGTTGGTTCCCTTGATGAATCACCTTGATCCTCACCTAAACTACTTTTTGACAATGAAAAGAAAGAGAGACAATTACTTCCTATACTTATAAGACTAACTATGGGGTGATGTGCCAAAATTAAATACCTTAACTTATTTGGACACACATAAAATAAACTCAAATAGCACTCACAATTCATGAATGAATCTTAAACATAAGTGTTTTGTAAAAAGGATTCAGCTTATAACAATACCTAGAAGGATGACCACTTGTCTTAGGAATCTCAAATGGCATTCATCACAACTATGAATTGTATAAAATCTAAAGACATAAACTACAACATGCACAAGATCAAGTTTCCTACATATAGGTGCATAAAATTAGACATAAATCAGGGATAAACTATAATTATCACAAGTTTACATCAATAATTAATCAATTTCACATCAATAATTAATCAATAACACAACACATGAGAAGGTATAATCAGTTCTTTATTGCTCAAGAAGGTGTTTATAAGTCTAAAATTTGGCAGGGCTGAGCCACAACCAGCTAGAGGTATCTAAATTATTTAGAAATTTCAAGTACATATAGTGAAAGGAGATTTTAATGAAGGGAAAAACATGCAATTTTGTCATCAATGCCCTCATTAAAACTAAAAGCTGAAAAATAGCTGAAGTTTTACTTTAATAGACATGTTCTTGTATTTTCTAATGTACTAACACTTGCTTGAAGGTCTCCAAATTTAGAGGGGGGCGTAGAAGTCCTTGTTTGAGGCTTGAAGTTGCCAAAGGTCAAGAAAAGTTGAGGTATTTTGGAGGAGATTTATCTCTTAGAATTTTTCATTGTCATTAATTTATTCTTAAATACTCTCACCCTTGTATTTAGGTCCTTCAATCTTGACTTAGCCTTCAAATAACTCTTCCAATATTGCATGATGAATCTCCACCTTATGATTGGAGTTTGAAGACTTATTATTGTTGATTTGGATTTTTCTCCTTGATTTTGATGTAGAGGGGAGAAATGGTCTTTTTGAGATGCCCAAGGACTCCTTCTAGCCTTAAATCTTTCTTGAAGCTACCTTTTATTTCTCATAACTCCTCATAATGGCATATAACTAAAGTAGTAGTCTTATTGAGTTTGTTGAGGTCTTCTATTAAATGGCAATGATGATGGTGCATTTATAATTCATAATTTCAGCTCCTCATTTGAACTTCTTGATTATATTTGTGATCAAGGAATCCAATAAGGGTGGTTAGATCATATGTTAGCTTCACAATGAAAGAAATCAAAGTGAAAACAAACACACTAACATGCATAACACTATCTTACCTAGATCAAAGGGAGGAGAAAAGTGAAGAAAAATAATTGATAAAACACACCTAAAATGCAAGAAAAACAACCTTTCTTACCTTTATTTAATGCTCCAAGAGATTTCTTCATTTAGCTTGCTTGGTTTGTGCTCAAGAAGTTTGTGGCAATGGAGCTTGGCTATCTCCTTCTCTCCTTGGCACCATTTGTTATCTCATGCTTGCTTAATGATGTAGCTTGATGGCTTAAAGTGGCTTGGATTATGATTCACAATTTTGGCATTATAACTATATTATTTCCAATCTTATCATAAAACCAACATTATAACATTACTATGTCCAAGCTCTCCTAAATGAGAGGAAAGTACTTGTATTTATAGGTTTAAAAAAGGGTTTAGAATGGGTTCAAAACTCACCTTAGTTCATTAATTAACCTTAGTAGACTTAAAAGGTGTCCAAACCTCATGATTAACATAGAATAGGCATGGGTGAGATATTTTAGATTTTGGACAACTCACAAAAGGTAATTATGAATTCTTAAGATATTATTTTATTTTTGAATTTCTTTTTTGATAATTCATTTAATTTCTTAAGGATAGTTTAATTAGGCATTTGATTAGGGTTTGTATGTTAATTAATTTTGTTTAAGGATTTTAGAATTTTATAATATTTGAATTAATGTCGTGGGTGCATTTGCTCTATTTAATGAATTTATAGGCTAAATTTTATGTTATGAAGAAAAATTTGAGATGTTTAGTGATTCTAAGGATATATTTGAAAAGGTTGGTAAGATTCAGTCTAAAGTCCAATATGAAGCCATTGGTGGCCAATTTTAAATGTCTACAATTTGCCCCTATTTGGGAAGGTGTTGTAAGATGTAAGCATGGTAATATCTTCTCAAAGAATAAAAAGGTTATGTATTATTACAACTTCAATGGCGATGGATGAACTATAGGGTGACCCCTTGAGGGAGTGGTTGGAAAAGGGGTAGGCAAACGGTCCCTCAAAATAAGGAAATGAGTTGACTAAAAAGATGAAAACATAATGATTTACCCAAAGGCAGTTAGAATCATTGAGAATGAAAGTGGGATAGTGTACAATGGTTTGACCAAAGGTGGTTGGAAGCATTGTACCCTAATTATGGAAAACAAGACCCTATTGGGTGAAATAAAGTGAATTATTTTCCAAATGGTGGTTATAATCATTAACCCTCAAATTGGTGGAAATGTAATGATTTTCTCAAAAATGGCTAAAATTATTGAGACTGCAAGTGGGCTAGTGTGCAATGATTTTCCCAAAGGTGATTATAATCATTAGACCCTAATAGTGTAAAACAAGCCCTTGTTGGATAGAAGAAAGTGAATGATTTTCCCAAAGGTGGTTATAATCATTAACCCTCAAATTGGTGGAAATGTAATGATTTGCTCAAAGGTGGCTATAATCACTAAAAATGCAAGTGGGATGGTGTGCAATGAATTTCCCAAAGGTAGTTATAATCATTGGACCTTTATAGTGTCAAACATGATAGGAAATATTGATGGAAAATATGATGATGTTAAATTGATACAGAGGATAACGATGAATTAGATAACCTACTAGTAGAGAGATGCTCGTTCGAACTAGTAAGGAGGACAATTATTTCATTATTTAATTACTTTTTTTGGGATATGATTTGGATTAAATCTTGAATGTTGCTAGTGTTGGTGCTAAGGAGATATCGATGTTGCATTGCTATGTAGACTTCTTGAAGTTGATTTTCACTATAGCACATGATGGTAGGCATCATGATAGAACACTATGAGGACTTGGCTGAAATATACATAAGGACTAACTCTTGATCTAATATTTAATTGAAAACAATGTAACAATGATAAAAACCATGATGACTATGTTGATGCATGAATATGGATGGATTGAAGAATAATGTAAAAGGAATCACCTAATGAATGCATGTAGATTGAATCAAGGTAATAGTCTTAAAAGCAAACAAATAGGCACACAAAGAAATAGAAAAAAACAAAGAAACAAATAAAAAGATGAACAATATGGTGAAAATTTCTCTTAAAAAATAGGAAACAACTAAACAAACTAAAAAATGGGGGAATAAAAGAAAAGGAAGGGGGTGGTCAAGCAGTCTCCATATGCACTAGGCAATTAGACACTGCCTACATAGTTCCATGGATGTAATATCCTACAAAACTTTAAGGTTGAATGTAGTTCTCCTACGATATGGGATAGAAGAAAATGATGATAGATAAAGAAAACATGATTGTGTGATAGAATAATATAGGAATGAGGTAGGAAAATGATGAGAGCGTAGGGTAAAAGGACAAAAATTATGGAGAAACTAAGTAACAAGTGATTTCTTGTGACTTAGTAAGGGTTCCCAAAATCCTTAAGGCAAAGAAATGGTCAATGTTTTTATTTTTTTTAAATTGATACTACAAATGTTTTTGGAATTTTGGATCATCTCAACTTGATCAAGAATGATGAGATACTAAATGATCCAAACTCACAAAAAATGATGAGAGTATGGTTAAGGTTTATCATAAAACAACATGAGTGTATGGTAAAGGGGGAATAAGCTAACCTTAACAAGTATTGAGCAAGCCCACATAGTCCCAAAATGGCCTCAAGTCATAGTAATTCCACCTTATAGTGGAGGAATATGACTAGTGTAACAACCAATTCAAACAAAATAGGCATAGTTGGCATAATGTCATAGTACGATATAGGAATGGCAAGTTGGTATGTCAAAGCATAATAAACAAATAGTGCCCCTAGTTTTCCCATAGGTAGTTATAACTAAGACAAAATGACTCAAATCAATGATACTAATTTTCCCATAGGCAATTATAATTAGTATCAAGATCGGTGAGACACTGATTTACCTAGAGGTTATTATAATCAGGGCCACACAAACAAATAATGATATAGAATGAAATAAGAAATTAAGGATGCAACTGCTAAAACTTCTATCATACTGCTCCAAAATATGGCTAATTCTTAAAACAACTATTGAAATTGAATTTATTCTTCATGCTAAAAGTTGAACCAATGGATGAACCAAGGTCAAATGGGCTAGGTAGTTAGGATCAAAACATGTTAAGTTAATAGAATGGAATGGTAGATTGGATAAGTGATTGGATGGTAGGATGGCTAAATGGTATAGTACAAGAATGTTGAGAATATGGTACAACTTGAAATGGTCCTCATAAACAATATACCAAGTCACTCAAGTAAAGTAATGCTTAAGGTGTATAATGTTCATTGGCTCATCAAATTTATTCTTGTCTAGTGTGGCAAGCCTATATGCTCCAGTGTCATAGTCTAAAACAATGATGAAGGGACCTACCCAATTGGGTTTGAACTTACCTTTATGATTATTTTTGACTGTGGTATTGTTTTGGTTTTCTTTAAGGACAAGATCACCAAGTTTAAATTGTTTGTGTTTTACATGCCAATGGTAGTGGTCATGGAGTCAATTTTGATATGATTGAAGGTTGTTTACTACATCCATGAAGTTTTCATTAAGTAACTCTAGCTTGTACAAGTGATCTACTCGATAGTCTTTGTCATCCAAGACATGCCTAAAAGAGATGCATAATAAATGTAACTCGACCTCAATGCAAAGAACGGCCTCAGTACCATAAAAAAGTGAGTATGGAGTAGCACCTATGGGAGTGTGATGATTGGTATGGTATGCCCATAGGGCATGGAATATCTAAAGGTGCTAATCATAATCAACATCATTGATAATATTTTTGAGGATGTTGACAATGGTTTTGTTTGATGCTTCAGCTTGACCATTACCTTGAGGGTAATATGTCATGGAAAAATGATGAGTCATTTTGTACTTGAAACATAGTAATTTAATATCCTTATTATTGAATGATCAACCATTATCAGATATAATGTTGAAATGGATGTTGTAGTGGTAGATGAGATGGTTAAAGATGAATTTAGAAATTTGCTTTCTCATCATGTAAGTGAGGGGTATAGCTTCAACCCACTTAGTGAAATATTCTATGGCAATAAGTATATGTTTATGGATGTTAGATGAGGTGGGGTTTATATTCTTAATGAGATTGAGGATCCATGTAGTAAATAACCATGGTGTCAACATTGGTTTCAATGTCTTGGCTGAGGCATGAATCAGATTAGTATGTCGTTGACATTTATTGCATATTTTCATATATGCAGTTGGTTTTACATCCATCATTAGCCAATAATACCCAGTACATAAGAGTTTTTTGGATAGGATGGACCTACCGGTGTGGGATCCACATATGCATTCTTGAACTTCCCTCAATGCTAATGTAGATTTTGTTGAAGGTAAACAATGAAGTAGAGTTCTATCAAAACTATGGTGGTATAGGGTTGGTCTGAGTAAGGTGTATCATTGGGCATTATGGATAAAGGCTTTGGATTATTTTTGAGATAAGTCTGGTCATGAAACATGGTCATGTAAATAGGCATATAGGTCTAAATACCAAGTAGAGTTGGGACCAAAAATATCATATATCATTACAATGGTTGATGGTTTATGAGCTGGCACTAGTTGATTTTTAATGAAAAACTAGTATTCCTTAATTGCATTTATTTGTCAAATGAGTGACCCAATAGTATTCATGGCATCTCCCATTCTAATACTTACCCTTGGTATATGTTCAAAATGGACATCAGCAATCTATTTCTTGAGAGTGTTAACCATGGACTTGTAGGGAACCAACTTGTCATCTTTAGTTTAAAAATGGTCTATAACCTGATTGATGATTAACTAAGAATCACTATAAACCTTTAGATGTGATATATTCTATTGTACTACCTATTGAATACTTGCAATGAGTGCTTTATATTCGACCATGTTGTTGGTATAAATAAAGCTAATTTTGAATGACTTAGGGATTAGATCCCCCCATGGAGTGATAAACAAAAGGCTTGTGTCTGATCTATCTATTGTGAATGAACCATCAAAATACAAGTTTTAGTGCTACTCCTCAAGAGGTGTTTCAATGATGTTCATGATGGATTCATCAATAAATTGGAATGTGAGTGGCTCTATATCTAATAGGGGTGCTTCAACAAGCTGATCTATAAGAACTTGCCCCTTGATGGATTTTTGATTCACATATTCTATCTCAAACTCATTGAGGAGCATGATCCATTTGGCCATATGACCTTATAGCACTATTTTGGATAGTAGATACTTGAATCGATTTACTGTTGAAATGACCATGGTCTTATTGTTCAATATGTAATGCCATAGTTTCTAAGTTACAAAGACCATAGCTAAATAAGATTTTTCAATGGGTGTATAATTATTCTCATATATAACTAGTGTATGGCTTAGATAGTACACAACATGATATTTTACATTATCATGATGTTGAGATAGAAGTGCCCTCAGGTCTTTATCTATCATTGATAGGTATAGAAGGAATGGTTTCCCTGGCATAGGAGGTAATATAATTGGTGGATTTTCAAGATAGTATTTTAGCTATTGAAAATCTTTCTGACAATCATCATCCTAAATAAATGTTACACCCTTCTTCGGTAGGTGTGTAAATGGGTGGAACTTATTGGCCAATTGAGATATGAAACATTTGATGGATTGGATCTTACCTTACAAAATATGAAGCTACTTCAAATTGGTCGATGGTGGCATCTTTTTTATGGCTTGTACTTTGGCTAGATTAACTTCAATTCCTTAATGAGACATAATGAATCTAAGAAATTTACCTGAAGTAACTCCAAAAATACATTTCTTGGGGTTAAGCCTAACTTTGTATTCACATAGTCACTCAAATATCCTCCTTAATGTTGTTAGATGATTAACCCTTGTCTTTGATTTTATGAGTATGTCATCGACATAGTATTTAAAAATGTCATGCATCATATCATGGAATATGACTATCATGGCTATTTGATAGGTGGCCCCTACATTATTAAGACCAATTGGCATAACTTGATAATAGAATGCTCCCCATAGAATGGTGAATGCTATTTTATGTTGGTCTTCTGGTGTGATTTAGATCTGATTGTAGATGGAGAATTAGTCCATCAATGAAAGCATCTCATAACCTACTATGGAGTCAAAAATCATGTCAATGTTTGGTAGAATAAAGTCATATTTGGGGAAAGATTTGTTAATGTCCCTAAAATTAGTATAGATTCTAATTCCTTTTGGATTTTTATTGACAATTATAACATTAGAAATCCATTCAAAATATTTGATTGGCCTAATACATATTGATTCTAAGAGATTTTCCAACTCTTTCTTTACTAATAAAATAATGTAAGGATACATCTTGTATAACTTTTGTTTCACTAGTTTGGCATCAAGATGTATCACTAGGTGGTGAACAACCAAGGTGGGGTCCAAAACAAGCATATCAGAGTAAGCCCATACAAATATATCTATAAATTCATGAAATATGGATATAAGGACTTTATGATTTTCCTCAATGAGGGATGCACCTAATTTTATCCATTTCATATCATCTGGAGTCTTGATGTTAACCTCTTAAGTATCTTCCATAGAAGGGTCAAACCATCTTCAATAATAATGGGCAAAGATTTGAACTATTTGGATATGTCAGAGTCCTCTATTAGGAATTGTTCTTCAAGTTTTCTTAGGCATGATGAAAAAGAATCCCCAAGAGTAGGGATGGCCATGTAACAAGTATTGTTATAAACTCCTGAATGATGCAATCAAAAACCTATTGTTCTTCAAGACTGAACTAGGACTCATAGGTACGTTCATCATTGATGATCTCTTGGTTATGATTCAATCAAAATCCTATTGTTATTCGAGGCAAAAATTGGACCCATAGACAAGGTTTTTTATTGGTGATATCCTGGTCTATAGTTGAAGAAGGTTGAACACCCCAATGTAATGGCACCTAAAATAGGTTTTCACCACTAGACTAGCCTTTATCTTTACTTTTTCCCTGGTTCAAAATCACCTTAAAGAGGTTTTCACTTGAGAACCTCAATGTTTTATTTATTTTATTTTGGCTAAGGGTGTTCATTTGATCTCCAAAATAGGCTTCAAGATCCATCTTGATTGAGAACCCTTTTTTATGATCTCCCAACAGAACATTAGCCCTGAGGCCTAGAAAATTGTAAAAGGTCTCATCATTTTGAAACTAATCAACTCATACATTGGATTATTATTGGTCCCAGTCTATCAGTTGGGGATAATATAATGGTAATGGATTATGATGAATGACTAGTTAAAGGGTACACATAGCATTATTATTAAACAAATTGGTATGGGCTAAGTCATAAAATGGGATATGATCAGACTCTACTTTGTTTTTGGCATCATCTTCACTAGTCATGGTAGTGGAACTCAGATAAGATACGTGGGGTCACCCTCAAGTGGTTTGAATCCAATTCCATAGGTTCCTTTATACCTAATCATAAATATTAGCTCAAGTGTTCCCTATTGATGTGGCTTAAGGCCTCTTCCTTCATAGTATTGGTTATCCATTATCTGATTAGGAATTATATATTTGGATTTCTTGTAATTATCAACTAATTTCTCATTATATAACCATGATTCATCACCTTTAATAGGTTCCTTTTCTTGGTAAGAGGTTGGTATGAAAGTGACAGGTACTAAACTATGTTGATGGCCTTTTCCCTTTCTTTTCCATTACATGAGTGGTTTGGATTTTGGTCTTCCAAAGGATTTTGGGTTATGTGGAAGCTTTTTAATGTGAAATGTGTCATGGGTTAGGTACTCTCATGAGCCATTATTTGAGATGGTATAATGATTGGACATTTTAGGAGGTGGTATGTGGGAAAGTGAATCAAGGGTATCAGGGTCAATGCAGTTGGCCTCTGGTAATTAGATCAATATTTATTTCCCCTTATCCTTCTTGGTAATGGGATTCATGCTAAAATAGTAGTTATAGATTTTGAACTCATCCTCTATATGTTTTCAATGCTTGTATGGATACAAATCTCTTGAAATAGTAACCTCCATTCTTGAATGGGAGAACTTGATTCACTAGAGTAATATCAATGGGATGGCACAAATCTCATGTAGCCAAGGTCTACCCAAAATTATATTGTATGACAAATCAAGATTTAACACATGGAAAATGGTATCATAGGTCAAGGGTGGAATGATAACTGGAAAGATAATGATGCCTTGTGATTCTCATTCTTCATTATTGTAAGCTTGGATGGTGATTGTTTCTACTTGAATATCTATTCTTGTGTACTTGAGAAGCTTGATGAGCTTTAGAGACACAATATTCAAACCTGATTCATTATCTATGAGGACACATTTCACTTTGTGCATCATTATGTAAAATTCAATGTACAATAGATTATTATGAATCAAGACAAGGGATGAAATATCAATTTAGTTGAAGGTTACTTGTTGTCCTCAAGTTAGGTGTCCAATTAAGGCTTAAAATTTGTTAGGGGATATGTCATTTGGAACTTTGATTGACCAAGGAACTTTGTCAAGATATTGTTATGGATTGTAGATGTATGCAACAAATCTGAAATGGATATTTATGTTGGCATCTTTTGCAATTGTTCCATAATGTAAAACATCTTTTCTTGGATAATGAGAAATAACTTATTCTAAGGTAGAATGGTTGGTTGGATGATGGGTGAAGTGGTAGATGGTTGTGGGCATAGTATGGTAATCCTTGACTATCAAGTTGTGATCGTACAATTGGTATTAAGTATAGGAACATTATTGATAATAAATGATGGTTGAGGGGGACCAAGTAAGATAATTCTTGGTTGTCGATGTACTTGTGCATGGTCATAGGCTAACGTCAAGTTATATATACAAGGTCCAAACATGAGAATAATTTCTTGTTTGTTTGCTTATATACGGTACTAGGTCAAGGAAGGATTACAAACATAGGTTGGTTGAGTAGGAATGATTAGCAATGGTCTTATCTGATTGGGACTTAGTCTAGGATTAATGGAAATGGTATTAATTCAACCTTCTAAAATATGGCCTATAACTACATTATAGTCATGTGCCACTACATGGTAGGTTTGTTGGTTGTTTGCACCATTTTGACCTTGGTTCTATCCATTTTTTTTATTTTATTGGTTCTACTATTGGTTCTATTAGTTTTATTGATCTTAATAGTTTGGCCTTGGTTATTAATATTGTTTTTGTTAATATTGCACTGGCTATTATTGCTATTTTGGTTGGTTATTATGTTGAGGAAAAAGATCTTGATAAATGCTAGGGTTTTTATTAGAGGTATAAGATACATGATCTAATGTGATATATCCATTTTCTAACATGTTTTTAATGACATGTTTGATTTATACACAATGTTATAAATTATGATTATTAACCTAATGATATTCATTAAATTCATTTGGCCTATACCAATCTGGTATGTCAGTGCCCTCAATAATTTACCCTTTTAGAATAGCCCATTTAGTTAGGTTATCTATAACAAGTTTGTGAAACATTAATTCAATGGGTTCTCCAAGGTTGCAAAAAGCATGATGAGTAGGCAAATTTCTTCTTGGAGGAGGTTTTTGCAAAGGCATAGGTTGCTATGTTTATTGAATTCAGTGTGTTGGTCTAGTTTGTTGTGTTTATTATGTCTGTTGTGTTTGCCAAAGAGGTTATTGGTTAGGATTTACTTGGATTTTTCAATGTAGGCTAAGCAGATGATGATTGCACCATATGGACATGTCATGAATTTGTTACTCCATTACCTATAACATTCTTTTTGTGATTAAACTTCTTGAGTTTATCATAGTTATTGACTTGAGTTTACTTCAATGCTTGCACTTGAATTGGACTTTGATTTTGGCCATTATTATGGTTTTGGTTTTGTCTCTGTTTTAATGAGGTTAGTTTAATGGTCCCTTTGTTAATGAGGTCTCTTTCAATCACTAAAACTTTATCAATGATTTATTTGAACGTATGTGCACACTACAACTAAAGATTGTAAGATATCTTACTATGTAGTTTTTTGGTAAACACAATGACTAATTTCTTGTCTAGTAGATCGTGGATGAATTATTTTTTAAGGGATCTCCATCATTGTAGATAACTTACAAATATTTCATTAACTTTTTTGTTTTTCTTGTGTTATAAATACCAATGAAGTCTCATGCTTGATATTATATGAGAATTTTTGCACAAACTTGTCTAAAAGATCATCAAAGTTAGATACTAAATTCTTAGGCAACTTCGGGAACCATTCCAATGCTTTCCCTACTAGGCTTCATGAAAACAACAACAAAATGTAGATGTCTCTAAAGGCAATTAGTTAGCATGCAATATATAATTTTTTCAAATGGGCCTTGGGGTCACCTTTCCCCTTATATTTGTTAAAATTTTGTGGTTCATACCTTGAAGGAAATGATATCTACAAGCACTTTATGTTGAAAGGGTAAGAACACACATTGTCCAACTTAAAAAAATTAGTATGTTTCCCCAATTGAATGAGGGTAATTGCATCCTTTATTTATTGCAATTCTTGCTTGAGGAAACTAGTGGGAATATTGACATGTTGAAGTACACCCTTCATGGTCAAAATTGGATTAGTTTGACCAGGGTAGAGTGGAGGTATTTGTTGGGGAATGTTGGATTGGCTAAGAAATGGACTATGAATATGCATGCATGGATTAGGTGTGATTGTTGAAATTTCACATACTACAATGCAATATTTTGGTTGGGATTGGATATGTAAGCTTGATATTGGGAATACTATGGTTAAGATGGAGGTATATCATTGTACTATGCCTATTGAGGTTGAATAGGGACATGTTGTTAACTAGTCATACCTTGCTAATGGAGAGGGACTTGTGAGCCAAGACCCTATCTTTAAACTTGTGGCATGTTATGCACAAAGGTAATTATTTCCTAATATGTAATTTAAGAACATTGAAACCTTTTAGTTATGTGAATCCATGTTGGGAAGTGGATGCATGTCGAAGATTTGGCATTTATCACTGACCAATATTTACACATTGTTGGTTAGACATCATTTAGTTTTGGATTGGCATGTTAGTTAATGATTGAAGAGGTATTTTTGCTACTACCTAGCGAGGTGTAACATTGGTTGCTCCTTGTTAAAGTGGCAATATGTTTGGCCTCTACTACATGGGTATATTTAATGGTGCTTTCTATTATGGAATATTAATAGTCACATGTTGGGCTGGATTAAGATTCATCACATTTTTTTGTGGCATAACATTGGTCATTGGCGAAATACTAAATCTTTATTATTGGGAGCTTGAAGAAACATCTAGTTGAGGATTAGAGGTAGTTAATTGAGGTTCAAAAGTAGAAACTCCTACCCCTTGAGTTTGAGAACCACTAATGGTGCTAGTTAAAATCACATTTGGTTTTTGACTAGTTATTTATGTGCTAACACCACTCTGGTCTAAATTGGATGTTAATTGCATATTTTCCACTATGTTTTGGTATTGAACATGTTTTATGATGAATTATTTTGTGTAACTAGGTCAAAACCCTAATTTTATTTGATAATCAACTCAAGTAAGCCTCTTATAGAAGGAAGTGACCAAATAAGAGGTACATTTGACATAACTATATTATTAAAGTTACGTTCAAGGTTTTAATATGTCTGGCATGTTGTATATATTTGAATGAAGTGGTCTTCTATGAGGCTTCTTTGTATGAAAAACATACACATATCTTGATATGACATTGGTATAATGGCATTAGGGTTTCTAGAAGAGGCTTGTTCATTATAAAACATGTTGTAAGGCCCTCTTACTAAACTTGGCACGTTGTCATGGGGAAAGTCTACCAAAGACTGAGCCCCTACATCATAGATTGATGGCATTATACTGTAATATGGTTGTTATTAGACATTTTTTGTAACTATAGGTATGCTAGCTAAATATTAGGCCATCTATTCTTGATCTTAATCTATGTAACGAGGCATGGTAACCAAATAATTGGTCAAAGGATCTTGGCTATATTCTCTTATTTGATTGTTGTAAGGTGGATAAGAATCCACCTCCCAAATGTCCTTGTCTACAAAAGGGTCTAAACAAAGTCCTCTTGTGTGACAACATTTCCATATCCTAGATTATACATGGCTCCACTATGTGTATAGTGAGACATGGTTAAATCTATGACAAATGTTTCACAACAAGATGGGTTAGAGTTATAAAAACTTTGAAAAGCTATGCTTGAAATGACAAAGAGGTTCAAACTCTTTCTAACTTGGTCTAGGGTGGACCTATATCTACAAAAAATCTATGTAAAGACTTGATAAAAATAGTATAACATAAAATGTCTAATGTTAAATATATTGCACAAAAAAGGCCAAATAAAATGAACTAAAGACAAGATGCCAAAGTCTAGGTTCAAAGATGTTCCAAATAGGTATAAACTAGGAAAGAAAAAGGAGTCACTGGGACTTTTGGCCAAACGTGGCATCAAAAACTAGGCTCAAATTAAGGCTGATGTTAGGAATTTTAGCCAAATGTGACATCAAAATCTAGGCTTGAAATAAAGGATGATGATATTAATCTAATAAACTTGGAATACTTTGGCATAAAAAAGGCACTCAATTCTAAACATAAACATGATCAAATTGGTATAAAACACAAAGAAAAAGGTAATTAAAGATAGATTGATTCTATCAAACAAAGGCACAAACAATTTAGTTTCCAAATTTGAGTAAATAGATTAACCTAAGTTACGCAACCCAAAAGAGAAAGATCTATGTATCATCCCCTACATGTTGAGGCCTAATAGAAATTAATCAATCTTTGGATTTGAACTTGTAAAATTTAATCAAAAACTCAATTGAGGTAAAATATGGTTTTAATGAACAAAAAGATAGGTAGATTTGAATAACATGATTATTCTAAACAAAGACCTAATAAGACACAAATGATTGTTTTCAAACAATGACAGCTTGGACATAAGATAAGACAAATCTATTGAAACAATTTGGGTAGTGTAACAATGTTATCACTCCCAAAAGATGTGACATTGGTTTGTTTCAAAGACTTATAAGGCACAAGACTTGAAATGATTTGGGTAGCATAATGTTACTCATCTCAATCAAGTACCACACTCAAAATTTTTGATGCAATATTTTTCTATGTTAAATCAAGGTGTCAAATAGATGACATAACACCTCATCAAATAATGGAGTAATGTAGACAAAAAAATTTTGTTCATGATGTGGTATAAAAAAAAAGTTTTATATTATACACACCAAGAAACACAAGAATAAATGACCAAAATACAACTAATTATAATCATCCTATATTCTATTAAGGTGTGCCAAGTGGGGTTGACTCAAACTTATAAGTTATGACTGTTTAGATTGATCCCAAGTGTGGTTAACACAAGAGAAAAATTATGTCAATTGAGTTCATACCAATCAATTTATTATGAAACGGTCTATTCCTTTACATGATGATACCATCCATGGATTGCTTAGTGGAATCCCCTAGTTGACCAGACTTGACTTAGGCTTTTATTATTAAAGGAGAAATTATCCATTCAACCCCCTAGCTTTAGTAGTATGCATACCCTGATTTGTATACCCCACCATGAAATGGGGCTAAAATACTACTAGGAGATGAAGCCCCAGGTCATTTTTTCCCTAGAGAACTTATGAGAGGTAATGACATCCCCTTCACATGCCAAATTGCATGAAAAATAAAGACTAGTACAAAGACTTTAGGGTTGTTTTTTAGATCATCCAATACTATATGGGTTTTGGAGAGAGCCTAGGCAAATTTATTTTTATGCCTTAGAATAGGCACTAAATGCAATGAAAAGGTGATTTAAATCACATGATTTCCCTATAGGGGATGGGGGGAGAGCATACATGTGCTATTATTTTTGAAAAAAAAACAATCATCAAATAGTTTACAAGCAATTAGGAGTGAAGTTTGATTTTAGGCATCAAAATGAATTGTGATGATGTTGTTTACTTATCCCCTTAGATTAAGTGCAAAATATTGAAACAATTTCATAACATAACTTAAGGAAACACATCTATGTTCATTTTAAGCTCAAAAACCCAAATGTTCAAGATTTAGCCTAAGTTTGTTTTTAAACACCTAAAATAAGTGTTTAAGACTAAAGCATTCATTTTAATCACCAAGAATGAAGTGTTTTCAAAGACTTATCCATTATAATTATTTTTAAACAATAACATCCAAATGTGTAAGATCTAACATGTTCATTTCAGCACCAAAACAAAGTGTGAGTGATTTAACTAGATTCCTTTTAAAAGCCCAAAACAAAATGTGTATTAGCCAAAACTTGTAAATTTGTGTTCAAATCATGTACTGGACCTGTAATTTTTAGATAGTATCCTTTTTCTTTGAATCAATTTTGATTGTGAGGAAATAAACTTAAAAAAAAGAGCTCTTAAATTTTATTTTTGAACACAGTGACTAGGGTCGGTCAGAGATGACTGATGTCAGTTCAAGGAAATTGATGTTGGCTAGTCTCAAAAAGAATGGATGCTGGTCATGAAGAACTGATGCTATTCAATTAAGACCATTATTGATCACTTTCGAACTCGAAGGCAAAACCACAATAGAGTAAAACATTAGGTTAGGCAATGATTAGCTAAAAAGTCAATAAAACCTATAAGGAAAGGATTAGATAAAGAGTTTAAATGTTACTAAGAAAAAAAAAACAATCGTTAAGAGTACTAGAAACATTTAAAATGCAATATTGGTAAGCTATGTTCCACCCTACATATCAACCGATGATGGTCACATATAACCAAGCTCAATTGGGATGAACTAATAATGATCACATAGAACTGATGTCAATTAGGCCTGACCAATGTCAGTCTCTGTGTAGATCTAAGATAATTCAATCATTAAAAATGTAGTAAAATCAAATATAAAACTACATATTTGAAGGAATTTAAGCATTCAAATGTCAATTTATGAGTTTCATCTTCATCTCCTTGTTATATGGGGTGCATATGGTCCCATTGGACATGTCATTTTTGATCAAGGAATCTAAGAAGGGTGGTTAGATCATATGTTAGCTTCATAATGAAAGAAATCAAAATGAAAACAAACACAATAACATGCATAGCACTATCTTGCTTAGATCAAAGGGAAGATCATAGTGAAGAAAAATAATTGATAAAACACAACTAAAATTCAAGAAAAATAACCTTTCTTACCTTCCTTGAATGCTTTAAGAGATTTCTTCATTTGGATTTCTCGGCTTGTGCTCAATAAGTCTATGGCAATGGAGCTTGGCTATCTCCTTCCCTCCTTGGCACCATTGGTTGGCTCATGCTTACTTGATGTAGCTTGATGGATCAAAGTGGTTTGGCTTGTGATTCACAATTTTGGCATTATAACTCTATTATTTCCAATCTTGTCATAATACCAACATTATAACATTACTATGCCCAAGCTCTCCTAAATGAGAGGCAAATGTTTGAATTTATAGGTTTAGAAAAAGGACTTAGAATGGGTTCAAACCTCACCTTAGTTCATAAATTAACCCCAATAGTGTTAAAAGGTGTCCAAACCTCATGATTATCATGAAATAGACATGGGTGAGATAATTTGGATTTTGGACAACTCACACAAGGTAATTATGAATTCCTAGGATATTCTTTGATTTTTTATTTTCCTTTTTAATAATTCATTTAAATGCTCAAGGTAGGCATTTGATTATGTTTTACATGTTAATTAATTATGTTTAGGGCTTTTAATTTTTTTTAATATTTTAATTAATATCATGGGTGCATTTTCTCTATTTAATGAATTTATAGGTCAAATTGTATGTTATCAAGCTAAATTTGAGACGTTTAGAGATTCTTAGGCTAGATTTGCAAAGGTCAGTACAAATTAGTTTAAATTCAAGTATGAAGCCATTGATTGCCAATTAGATCTCTACAATGTTCGCCCTCTTATGTTTCATTAAAAGTTCCTTGAGCATGTTTTAAGACCTAAAAAACTCCAAGTAAAATTTAGATCATGAAACACATACTTGATATCAAAAAAATTAAAGATTCTCACAATGTCATTCATGAATCTTAAAGATGACTTAGTTCAAATTTATAGGTGTGAGCTCCACTAGTGCTTGAGAATCTCTTGAGATAGATCTCTTATTCATTTTACCATATACATACTATGGATCATAATTCACATTTTATAGTATTTTTGGGCAATTAGCCTTTGGTGTCAACATGTTTAGTGAGTTTGGTAGCTTATGTACTAACCTCCTATTTATCAAGTTCCCATTATTTATTTTTGGCTAAGTCTCAGCTCCTTCCATTGGTGACATATGGCATCTTGCTGCTCATTCTGCTTGAAAATGTTCTAGACTCACCCAAGATAGTTCTAACTCGACATGTGGCATCACGGTACTTATCCAAGGCAAGTTCCTTTTTTTTTAAACTTTGAATAGTGTCATTAGCCAATGAAATAATGGGTAGGGCCCATGGTACAATTATAAAAAATAGGAAGCAAACTTTCCATGTGGCACCCCCATGCTCATTCTTTGTAAGGGAGTTCTCAAATTCCCCAGGAGTAGTACCAGTTTGCCATGTGGTGCCCCCATGCATTATTGGGTTAAAAGGTAATCAAAAGGATTCAAAGGAGAAAACTCACTCCTCAATACACCATGCATCATACCATTGCTCCTCAAGAGTAAAGTTTCTTTTATCATGGTTTTGAACAGTGCCATTGGTCAAGGGAAGTGGGCCCCATTTCTAATAGAATTCCAAAGGTAGTTTTAGAGAGAGATACATGACACCATGTTGATTCTTCTAGGCATCATGGGGGATCATGAGGCATTAGTAATTATTCCATATCTATATTTCTAAGTCTGAATTCACTCATGAGCCAAAGCTGCCCCTTTCAGTTGTAATGGCCTCATCATGACTGTAAGTGCTAGGTTTTAGGTGTTACTTCCTTGTGAGGTCGATGTGCCTATATATTCAAGGCTATTTTATTTTATAAGGGGATATATATTAGATACTAAAAATTTCTCTTATTTTTATCAGAGAGACGCCATTATAATAGTTATTTTAAGAATAGAAATAACAATAATTGTTTATTTTCATTTCACGACCTTAGTAGGTTCCCCTTGTGGGAAGGATTGAATATTATATACTATGCCTTTGGGATTTTTATATTTTAATTTCTGCCTAAAAATGAAGAGGATGTGGTTTTTTGTGTCAAATTTATTGGAATTTTTATTTTTTGTTGTTTCTTTTCTCTAATTCTATAGTGTTGGCTTTTGCTTATGTTACAAGCATTAAATCATGCATATGCTATTTTAAATTATTTGTGTTGTTTCAATGGTTCAAGATATTTTATGAAATATTATGTGGATACATTAAAGATCTTGATGCATCACCTTAGTTTTATTTTAATTTTATTTACATTTCCTTCTTACCAATTTCACCCCCAATTAATTTGAAGATCTAGCTTTTAAAATCCTAGAGGTTACTTTAAAGACCACAAATTCATCCCACATCTATAAAGCTTCCTATTGGAAGCTATTAATCAAGAGTGAGAGTTTTAGGAATCAATAATTTTTCTTTCCTGGCACACCTGATGGGACTCAAAAATACTAGTTTGATCAATTATAAGTCAGATTTTATGAGCCATAAGCCCATCATAAGGTCACAAACAACCAAGAATCCAAGATTGTTACTACCACCTTTGGTAGCTGTAACTCACTAGAAAGCTATAGGGTCTAACACAATGCAACAACCATCATAAATGGATATCCAAGTACCACCAAGGAACTTTATAACATGGAATAGTGAAAACCCATTCATCCCTCCATTATCCTCGGCTATGTGGGATCCTATTCCTACTAAATGCCTTAACGACACTCCCTAAATTCTAAGGGGAAGATTACAAAAGTGTGGTGGAACATATTCAGGATGTCACCAATGTTTTCATTGCATATTATGTCATGAAAAAAAATTGACCTTAAGGCTACTAGATACCTATTTCAAAGGATGAGCTCTCAATTGGTATTGGTCCTTACTACCCAACTCCGTTATCACCTCGGATGACTTTGATAATAGATTCTTTGAATGATTCAATGAGAAAGTAGACCAATCATCTTTCCTACAATAACTAATCACTATTAATAGATCCTCATAAAAGGATATATACCAAGTTCAATAATACCTAGAAAAAAATCATTATAGTGGATTGATCACTCATGGGTTTGGTCATCATCTTCTACCTTAAAGATTTAAACTTTGACATAATGGTTATGATACAATCCCTTAGAAGCTAGATAATACTAGATGCATATGAAATAGTAGTCAAAGCAAAGAATAATTTGATAGATGCCAGGAAACTTCCCCCATGATTGCCAGTGACCATGTTACAAAAAAGATCCATGATACCACAAGAGTAAATCCCAAGCACCTTGCAATCATCTCCTTCTATGTATGTATATCTATCTACTCAAATGATTGCATCTTCTTCATATTTGCTAGCTATGGATATGAATGACATGAAGAGCATCCTATGGAACTTCTCAAATGAGATCATAAATCTCAAAAGTTAGCAAGCTATACCCCCAAATACCCCTTACCATAATTACCAGAATGGAAGGGCACCATATCAGCACAATCAATATCAAAAAAGGTAATGGATGAATCATCAGGCACTGAATCATTAGGTATGACCTACAAATAAAATCATCCTAGTTTTTGATCCTTTGCATATGGTCTTGCCAAATTTAAATAGATAATTAGTCGCTTTCTAAAAAAACTTGGTAGATAACTCAAATTCATGGTGATTTCTATGCAATGATGCACATACACCCAAAAATTACCCAAGGGGTAATCTATAACAAAAGGTTTTTGAATAACAAAGACAAGGGAGCACACCTACTTCAACTTCTTATAGATACCAATCCCTAGGTGTGGAAAATGTTGTCCTGATGGCCCAAATGCAAGGAATGTCCTTAGATCAAGAAGAAGAAATAGCCTCAAAGCATGCACTTTTATCTTGGGTAGTGGGCAAAGATGTGGTCTATGCAAGTGATATCCCCTCACTGAAAGCTCCATGAGTCCAATCAGAATCCTATAATCAATCTAAGAAGAGACCAAATGAGACCCAAGAAACCTTCATGAGGCCCAAAGTGACTTTCAAGAAAATTTTGGAATCCCAACCATCACTCCCAACATATCAAAATTGGAGAAAAATAGCATAAAATAAGCTAAAAGACCCCAAATTTTGGCCTCAAGGGTCATTTAATGTGGTAGAGTAGCTGAAGAAGGCTCCCATCAATGTTTCTCTTTGGGATGCCCTATCTATACTAGAGAAAAAATCTCTATTGTGAGAAGCATTTAAACACCAGGAGAAAATTGTACAAGCTAACATGACTGCAAAGCCACCATAAAACAAGGGAAAGGAAGCCAACAATAGTGCACAACCTCATGTGCCATCCATGTTTATCGACTTTAATGTAAGGGTAAGTAAAAAAATACCTTCCCCATTTTAATTAACTCTTATTATGGGGGCCAAGCTTTTGCATAATTATATGACCAATTTTGATGCTACCACCACAATTATGCCAAAGTAAATTGTGGATGCTCTGTAACTTCAATATGAACCTTTGAATAAAGGGGTAATGCAGTTAGATGGGATGAAGGTCTAGACCATCAGTATTATCAAAGCTCTTCTCCTAACTTTATATTCTTTTCCTAATATCATAGTCCCCAAAAAGTTATGGTAATTGACATCTTAATAGTCTTTGGGTTATGTCTATCAAGCTATTTGATCACCAAGATAGGTAGATACTTGTCTTTGAATTGGTCTCACTTAATCCTAAGGACCAAATACAACCCAAAATTAAAGGTGTTATCCAAACAAGTACATCAATAACACATAGCAGATGATGATATGATGAATTTTGAAGCCACACACACTTTTTTCTTGAAGAAAGAGATGTATTGTATATAAATGCTTGAGGAAGAAAGAGTGGTAGGGAACATGAGCCTGAAAGAGGAGGTCCTAGTTAATGAGTTCATTAAGAATGACCCATTCAAAAAATTTGATGCAACTAGCCTTGAGACTTATGTAATTTATGATGAATATTAGGCCATCCCAAAAGTCATGAAGGAAAAAGAGGACTAGAGCAAGGAACCTGAGAATGAGTCTAAGTTTTAGACTCTACATTTCAATGGTGTGAAATGCAAAACAAGTTCTGGAACTGGTATCTGATTATTGTCCTCATCTAGAAATGAGACCTTTAGAGCCTTCCACTTCTAGTTTGACTATATAAATAATGAAGTTGAGTATGAAGCCCTAGTCCATGGATGAAGCCTTGTCGATCACATCGGCGTGAAATGGTTAAAAGTGTTCAGAGACTTTAAACTAGTAGTAAGGCAAGTGTGAGGAGTTACAAATGTAAAGAATGTTTACATGAGGTCCTAACACCATCAAAAATGGGATTTGATTAAAGCATTTGAAGCATTCAATATCCAAATCATCCCTAGGTCTAAGAATGCTTAGGTAAATAGAATGGTAGTAATTAACTTTTAGTTTGATCTAGTGACCACCTTACTAACCAATGAATAAGTGATATAGGTAATTATCAAACCCACCATCCTGGACAATGATCATGATTGGAAAGTATTTGAGATCAATGCCTAAATTGTCATGTTTCTTTATCAATTATGTGAGCTTACAGAGTAGTTGTAGCTGAAGATTGAAGAAGCCTATATGGATCAAATCATACAACTAAATTCCAATAAACTCCCAAAGGGGTTGATCACCCTAGATAATCTATTTGATTATGATGATGCTAGGAACAATAAAAGAAATTTTATCATAGATAAATGTGACTACTCTGATCTGGATGAAGGAGAGGGAATGAAACTAAAACTGGGGAAAGAAGTTTCCCAAAAAGATAAGGAGTGATTGATATCCTTTTGCAACAAATATGAATGGGTTATGGTTTGGACTTAAGATGATTTAAAAGGCTATGACTGTGAGCTCATCTAGCACACCATAGACCTAATTAAAGTCTCCAAGATTGTATAATAAAATTAAAGGTTGGTAAACCCAAAAATAGAGTCTTTCATGGCTCAAAAGCTAAGGAAACTGATCAACTCAAGGATCATATACCCAATCAAACATTCAACTTGGGTATCCAACCTAGTTCTGATGAGGAAAAAGAATGGAGAAATTAGGTTATGCATCAACTTTAGGGACTTGAAAAATGCATCCATAAGAGATCATTACCCACTTCCTTTCATGGAATATATCCTCTAAATGGTATTGGGAGTGGAAATATTCTCCCTGTTGGATGGGTTCTTAGGATACAACCAAGTATAAGTTAATGAAGAAGATCAACACAAGACCACTTTTACTACAAAATGGGGAACCTTTATATATATGAATATTCCTTTCAAACTTTATAACATAAGAGCCACCTTATAATGATCCATGGATAGAATTTTAAGGCCTAATTTACAAAATCATCCTCATTTACTTGGATGATCTTACTATATTCTCCAAGAAAAGGGAAGATCACTTCGATCATTTGGAGAATTTTTTTAAAAAGTGCCAAGAATTTGGGGTATCTCTCAACGGAAAGAAATGTTTCTTTGACATCCCACAAGGTAAGTTACTAGGATATGTGGTATCCAAGAAAGGCATCTCTATTGATCTAGATAGAGTGAAGTCCATTAGGGATTTGACCTTGCCAATCAAAAAGAAGGGAGTCTAATCTTTCTTAGGTAAGATTAATTTTTTAACCAAGTAATATACAAATTCATGGGGATAGTAAGACCAATTAAATTTATTCTAAAAAAATATGAAGCTTTTAAATGGACCATCGAAGGAAGGGTAGCATTTGAAAAGGTAAGTAAGCAATATCCACAGATCCTGTGCTAGTCAATCCTAACTTTTATAAAGATTTAATCATGTATGTTTATGGTAGTGAACATAGCTTAGTGGCTTTGTTAACTCAGAAGGAAGATAAAGGGAAAGGTGAGTATCCTATTTTTTTCTATTCAAGGAACCTATGCAGGTATGAGATTAAGTACAATTTCATTGAGAAGTAGGTTTTTGCCATCGTCAAAGGCCTCAAAAAGTTTAGGAACCTAGTGGTAAGAAGAAAGATAATGGTATATGTGGTGTATCCCAACATCCAAGAATACATAATAGAGGTAGATATCAGATAAAAGAGAGCCAATTAGATCACCAAGATCCTAGAATATGACATTGAGGTCAGACCAACCACGGTGGCCCGAGGAAAAGGGATTTGTGAGTATTTTTCCCAATGCACAAATGCCTCTATAGAATAATAAAATGCATCATAGATGGTTATAGTGAGTTAGTATGAAACTGAGGGGTCATGGGTTGATGATAGAACCCACTTCATGTAAACTAGATGATATCTGTATAGTGTCCCCATGCATAATAGAAGATTTTATAGATTGTAAAGAGCCAACTATATGCTAGTCTAGGGATTCTTTTTCAAAAAGAACTTTGATGGGGAATTACTTTGATGCATTAATAACCACCAACCTAGTAAGATCCTATAAGATATGCACTTTACCACTCTAGGTGAACATTTCTTAGTAAAGATGATTGTGACCAAAGTCATGTGCATAAGATACTACTGGTCAACCATTTTTCTTTGATTATCATCAAGTGCTAAGAAAATGCCATCAATGTCATTTTTTCATGGGCAAGTGAAAGAATTTAGCCATGCCATTGAATCCAATTGTAACAAATGAACCTTTCACATAGTGGGGATTAGATTTCATTGGGATGATAAATCTTGTACCTAACATAGGCCACAAATGGATACTCATAGCCATGGATTACTTTATGATATGGACCAAAGTAGCCCCTTTGAAAGAGGCAACTGAGAATGTGATCCTCAACTTCTTGAAGGAATTGGTCATAAGGTTTGGCCCTCCTAAAATGATTATATATGATAATGCGAAGGCTTTCCTCAGTTTAAATATTTTGGAATTTTCTCTCTAAAATGGATTTTTCCTTAAAACTTCATATAATTACTACCCATAAGGGAATGGGTTATCTAAATCAAATAATAAGAAAATCGTAAGGTTAATCAAGAGGATGGGCACCAAACAATAAAGGGAGTGGCATAGGCATTTTTAAATGACTCTGTGGGATAATCAGATTACCCCCAAGAATATTTTGAAAACATCCCCGTATGAACTAGTATATGAGAAAGAAATTTTCATTCCCATTTCAATAAAGATTCTTGCTTTACATCTATTGAAAGCCATCAAAATAGTGGAGAATATAGTGATGGAAGTCAAGTTGTTAGAATTTCCCAACCTTTAGGAAGTAAGTGAATAAGCTAATGATGTTAAGGTCACCTGATAACAAGTAGTCAAGAAATGGTTTGACAAGAAGGCATTCAACCTAGGCTTCAAGTGAGGAGATTTAGTTCTAAGATATGATGAAAGGGCCATAAAATCAAGCTAGCATGTAAAATTTGATTCCATGTGAAGGGGACATTTTCACATCATTGTTAATAGGTACGGTAATTCATTTGAGTTAGAGGATGAAGAAGACAATGCCTTAGAGATTCAAGTTAACATAATCTACTTGAAGCACTTCAATTGACCTATCATCTATTTTTATACATAGTTAGTTAGTTTCCTTTTTGTTAGTTTGTTTCCCTTTATCTGTTTCTATTTCTTTCAAAATAAGTGTCATTGGCACAATTTATTCATCTCGTTACCAAGTGTCCATGCCTTGGCTCCCCTATTTTTTGAATCATCAAATGATAGATGGTTATCATCCCCACTCCTCTCACCATTAATTTCAGATGCTCCCAATTACATGATCTCTCATGAGGATCACCACAAATCTCTTATGAAACATTATTCAAGTGTATGTGTGTATTTCCCTTAAAATTTATGGGGTGCCCAATTTAAAATTGAGTTACATGATGATCATGCTCAAAGTATTGGATTATAAATACCTCTTTCCCAATCAAGCCAAACATTTAAGTGCCTAAGTGTTTTTGAGAGAATCGAGTGAAGATTGTGTGCAAAATTGAGAGCATGAGTTGATATCCAATATTTTACTCAAAGTATAGAGAGGATTATTGAATTATAAAATGGAGACTTTCTAATCCTCATCTGGTAGTGGATACCCTAGGAAGCAAAGAACCCATAGGTTAGGTGGTCATAGGGACCTTCCCCCACAATTTATAAGAAGTAAATAATATGCTTTATCCCTCACATAGTTAAAGCCCCTAGAACATAAAGATAATTGCAAAGGAGGATTATATATACCCTACATTGGTATTAGACTTTATGGATGGGATCTTTGATCCAAAATTGACCAAGAACATGAAGAATATGAGGGAGGGTACCCATGTTTGTATGCTTGAAAAGGTGTGAAACAATGACTTTGAGTCATTCAACTATAGGATATGGAGATCTACCCTAGCCTAGTATATGGTGCCTCTTGTGAACCCATGTCTAGAGATCATTGATCTATGCATAGAGAGATACAACACCAATATAAGTGTTATTATAGGAAACCACCTAAAAGCGGGCATTAGTGCTGATGTAGTGAGGGAGATGCTTCAACTCCCTAACGATCTATGAATAAACATATATGACATAAAAATCCTACAAAATATATGGGACACTCATGTCTATAAGCATAAGTTCATCAACTCAGCTCTCCATATCAATTACATAGAGGTGCCTCCTCTACCTATTACTGTCTCAAGATTTGTGGCATAAGACATGAAATACGCCCTTTCAATGCTAGCATTCATTTTTGGAATGGACTCGGATACTAACGTCCATGATTTCCACTTAGGTGTAATATTCCACTTGAAGATGGTAAGTAGGGAGAAAGCTTACAAAATGGACTTTGAAAATGCCATTTTTGACACCATTCATAATCAACTTGTAAATTTATTGACCCAAAATACCTTCAGGTATTCCTCCTTCCTCTTCCACTTAATCCTATACTCAATCTCCTGATTCTCCTCATCATACTTCATAATGAATGCAATTGAGAATGGCACATATCCTCACATAGTGATCTTCATCTCCATGTGAAACCCCATTCTTTTGGTCGCACAAGATTATCATGATTTTGAGAAGTACTTCCTATCTCTGGTCCTCATCAACCTCAATCAGGAGGCCATCACTTTTAGGATGATAGATCACCATAAATCATGGCTCAATGGTGGTATAATTCTAATCGATTGGTTCTTTAGAGCCCATTTCACATTTATCAAGGTCTACAGGTTTACGGAGAATCCATTCCAATTCTTATGCATGCTTATAGATAGAACTTTGAACTTGGAGTTGGTTCTCTAAATTGATGTGGTAGACTCAGTGTATGGGGAAAGCCACAAAAAGAAGGCCATATATGACATCCCTTTCTCAAGAGGGGGTAGTATAATAGTGAAAAAGTCACAATTATTCCTTCTTGTGCTCAAAATAATGGAGCTTAGCCTAGACCAAATCAATGATCAATGGAACTACGACCCAACTAACTACATATCCACTCATAAGACCACTACCCCATTCATCCACGAGACCAAACCATACTTTGAGGAGTGAATGTTAATGATGGAATATTGTATCAAGTATTATGTGGATCTATCTTAGATCCTTTTAGACACCCACAAGTTGTGGGAGTCTTTTTAAAAGCCAATTTGAGATTTTGATCCCACAAAGAAAATGACAAAGGGATTGAGAGTGCAGCTCATTTAGAAGGGCTAGAGCCAAGAAAAGATAAAATATTATTAGAAATATAGGCAATAAATTGGTAAAAGGGATCTCAATTTTGAGGACTTGGACTCTAATGAGAAATTCAAGAACCTCTAGCATGAGCACCATGAGGAAGAGGCTCAAATAGAGGAAGAGGTTTTAATTGAAGAAGAAGAGGAGGTTTCAATCAAAGAAGAAGAAGAGGATACTCCCTCCAAAAAAGAGGAGGAGTTTTTCATTATTTAGAGGCCTCTTTCCTGACCATCTCCTCTATATCTAACCCCTTAACAATAACAACAACAGGTCACTTTTAGGTAGTTTAAGGTAGGGTTAACTCAACCAAGCACCAAGGCACAAGCATCCTTACCTTCCCTCGAGCCCAAGTAAAATAAGGCACATTTCACCCAACCTATCCTATCCAAGTTTTCTTCATTCTTCACTTCTTCCTCACCTTTCACCAAGTCCACTATGCTTGCACTATTCTCCTCCACCTAAATAATCACCTCACTTGCACCACTTTTCACTCCTCCTTCCTCATCCACCACATCAACATCTATCATGGCATAATTCCCTATCACCAATATTTGTGACCTCTCACCTTTCTTACCTTCCACCCTAACCTTTCACCCACTTATCCTTGGGGGATTAGTGTTCATTACTTCACACCAACAAGTAACCATTCCTTTTATATTTCCATAAGGATCCCCCTTCATGGGGGAATTAATTAAGTCTCAAGAGTAGTTTCACTAGTATTTGGAGACTACAATAAAATCCTAAGAGGCCTAGGCAAAGAAGAGAAGAGGAAAGATAGATAAAGCCCCAATGACACCCCACATCTAGTCATTCTTTAACCCTACATAGTAATCTCTGATGATTAAACATATGAAACTATAAGTAATCAAGCCCCAATAATAGATGAAACCAAGGTATTAATCAATACACAACATTGGACTCAACCTCAACTTGGATAGACCGATCAAAAAGGTTGATTTAATGGAAGAAACCTAGAATTATATCACCATGAACTACTCAAAGAAGGCCACTAGTTTGAAAAGAAAGAATAAGAACTCACGAGAGTGAAAGCTACTATTGATCAGTTGAACATAGAGGCCAAGGACAAAAATTTGAATCTCACTAAGATGAGGTTTACACTAAAAAGCTACTTCACCATTAGGATATTATAAGTGAAATCCAACTAAAGGGCCCAACTATGAATTTAAGTAGTAGAACTTAAGACTAAAATAGATGATCTGAAGAAGGATAAATATGCCACAAAAATAAGTTGCACAAAAAGGAATTAGAGATCACATAGACCCATAAGTGTCTCTTAGAATATACAAGAATGAAATAATAATTGAAATAATAGATGTAATAGGAGTCCTCAACCAAGGATAAATAAATATAACAACTGAAGAATGACCTTGCCACCCTCTCCCTACTCATGGGTATCCTCCCCATGGTCCAAAAATTGTATGTATCTTATTGAGAGAGAATAAAGAATACAACCACAAACATGAAGTTATTGTTTGGGTTCATCATGAACTCACATAGGCAAGCACATACATGAACCAAGTCCATACCTTCATATCCTCAAAATTTCAAGATTCATAGCTCCTAGTCCAAAAGTTTTATAGGGCGATGGATAAGATGCTCTAAGTAATATGGGTGGTTGACTGAATATAGGTAGTGGTGAAGGTGAATGAGTTTCTGAGCTGCAACAAGGTAGTGTCAAAGTGAAAGGCATTTTTGGATGCCTTAGAAAAAGTGGTTTGGGATATGAAGGGGCATATTGAATATTTGGTCTAGTTGGGACTCCCTTTCCCATTATTCATAGATAACATAGTCTTTTTGGAGGATAAAATAAAGGATCTATTGATCAAAAATTAGAATGACCATATCATCTTTATGGATCTTGGTCAAGCACCAAGCATCTCTAAGGTGGAGACCATTTTAAAACCTCTTTCCTAGTTAGAGTTTTAGATGTTGATGGTAGTTCAGAGTTTGAGTAACATCTCCTTCAATGAGATCATTGATTTGGACATAGCCTTTGAGGCTCTAAAAAAGAAGACTCAACCAAAAGAGGAAGAGTGAATGCCTTTGAAGGATGCTTTTTAGAAGTTGTAAGGTTGTGGTCTATGCCTTTTTTTAGTTTTGCCTCTATTGGTCTAAAAAACTAGAATTTTTGGGTTCTTTCATCCATCAGCATATTCCCTTATAAGTCATAAAAAACTATGGATTGTAATCCACATTTTGTAGTATTTTTGGGTAGTTAGCCTTTGGCATGGATATGATTGGTGAGCTAGATGGATTATTTACTAGCTTTATATTTCTTGGGTTTCCCTTTTTTTTATTTTTGGCTAAGTCTCAGCTCCTTCCACTGGTGCCATGTGGCATCCCAATGCTCATTCTTCATGAAAATGTTCTTGGCTCGCCCAAGAGTAGTGCCATATCGACATGTGGTATCATGATGTTTATCCAAGGTAGGTTATTTTTTATCAAAACTTTGAACAACACCATTGGCTAATGAAATAATGGGAAGGACCCACAATGTTGTTATAAAATAGAGGAAGTGAACTTTCCATGTGGCACTCTCATGCTCATTCTTTGCAAAGGAGTTCTTGACTTCCACAGGAGAATCACCAACTTACCACATGGTACCCCTACATGCTACCAATTAAAAGGTAATAAAAATGCTTCTAAGTAGAACATTCACTCCTTAGTACACCATGCATTGTCCCAATGCTCCTTGAGAGCAAAGTTTCTTTTGTCAGGGTTTCAAGTAACACCATTGGTCAAGGGAAGTGGGCCCAATTTATAACAAAGTTCCAGAGGTAGTTTTGGAGTGAGACATGTATTGCTATGGTGCTTCTTCTAGGCATCATAGGGGATACTGAGGCATAAAAAATTATGTCATATCTAGGATTTTTAATATTTAATTCACTCATCAGTCAAAGCTCCCCCTTTCAATTGCAATGGCCTCATCATGACTATGAGTGTTGGGTTCCATGTGTCACTTCCTCATAATGCCATTATGCCTATATATTCATGACTATTTTATTTTATAAGGGGATAGACATTAGATAATAGAAATTATTTTTACTATCATTAAAGAACAACCATTGTAATATTTAATTTTGGAAGATAAATAATATAATTTATTTATTTTCTTTTCATGACCTAAGTAGGTGCCCCTCGTAGGAGGGATTAAATATTATATACTATGCCTTTGGGCCTTTTATATTTTTTTCTCTACCTAACAATGAATATGATGTGGTATTATGTGTTAAATTAAGTGGAATTTATTGTTTTATATTGTTCTTTTCTCTAATTATATAGTGTTGGATTTTAATTATGTTATAGTTATTAAATCATGCATATGCTCTTTTAAATTGTCTATGGTGTTTTAATGGTTCAAGCTATTTTATGAAATATTAGGTGGATACATTACAAATCTTAACACATTACCTTAGTTTTGTTTCAATTTTATTTACATTTCATTCTTATCCTTTTCACCCCCAATTAATTTGAAGAGTGGTCTTCTAAAATCTTGAAGGTTACTTTACAGACTGCAAATTCATCCCACATCTATAAAGCTTCCCATAAGAAGTTGTTAACTGAGAGTGAGAGTTTTAGGCATCAACACATACTATATATTTACCTTATTTGATGTTTAAATTCATTCATTATCCATGTTATCAATATCTTATTTGTCTAAATCAAGGTTTATTAGCTTACAAGAAAACTCAATGGATTGACATTCTCAAGAGAATCTCCATGAGAGCCCAATTAGTCTTCTCAACAAGATCTATCTAAACCTTATGATTTATATATATTAGAATGGACTCAAAAGGTTTTTAAAAAAAATATTAAATTTATAAAACCTTATATCACCTACACAAAAACTTTCAAGGCATTTTAATCAATAGAACTTGAGTTCTAACACTTTTAGCCTTCTTGAGAACTAGTTTTCAACACTTTTGCATGTGCATGTCTATAATTTTGAATTTTATCTCTCCTAAATTATTATACAAACATAATAACACCAAAAAAAGTTTTAAAATATTTCTCCCCACCTTCATGTTAAGTCTCATAGGTTTTTGATCTCTAAAACTCAAATTATGCTCTTTTTTGTGCACTTAGGATCTCTCAAGGCAACAAACATGCCAATTTCGTAAAAAAACTATATTTTGAGATATTCATGTTCTCAAGAGATAATTTTTTTAAAGTATTATATGGATCTGCTCTACACATTAAAATAATTTAAATTTCATGTTAAATTGCAAAAATACACTTTAAAATGTATTTTCAAGTGTACAGGCCTGTAGGTGCTCATTGCTCATGCATAATGAATCATCTAGGTCTATTTTTTGGGTATAAAGGGGATTTTAAAATGTAATTAGGTTAATATTTAATATTATTATTGATTATAAGTCCTCATTAGGTCTGATTAGAGCTTGAAACTTTAAATTTTCCCCTTCACTTGACTGCAAACTTGGTAAACCCTTGGCCTTACTTGCACATTCTGACCTGAAAGTCGTATTCTCACCTTTGTTGATGATTGTAACTTGGTTGAAGATTTATTAATATAATTTTTATGGAATAAATATCATTATTAATTCTTTATAAATCCTCAAAACACTTTAAATTTTTTAATTTGTAATATTAATGTTGTCTAGGTAGGATTTTGAAGGGTTTTGGATCAATCTTGCTTCTTAACAATTGGTCATAAAGATGAAAAATTATTGATAAGACTAAACACCATGAAATATGAGTACACAAACCTATTAAACCTTCCTATCAATAATTTTTAGCAATGAAACCTATCCTTCAAGATATCACAGTGGATTTGGGGGTAAATTTACAATTGAAAAAACAATTTTGAGAGAGATTTGAGTTGTCTTAGCATATTTCAAGCATTATTTGAGTCCATAATAGCTAGATAATGTCTAATAAATGCCTATGAAGCTGATAAATCCATCCATCATACTTGCATATGCATTGGAATAATAAAATATCTTCAAATCTATTCTAGATGTATGTATAACACCTCCAAATCTTTGATTCAAAACATGAAACTTATTCTCCACATCTACATATGTCTCATTATTAATTAAATTACAATTTGCCTTTCATTTCATTCACCCATTCCTTGTCATGATTTATAAGTTTGAAATGGTCAACCAAAAATTGGTTATGAAGACCAAAACTTAATTAAGACTCTCTAGGGCATATATGCATGGGAGATATTAAAGCAAAATCAACCTTAATTTTAAAAAAAATAGCTTAAATTTTACAAAAGAGTCTTAAAACATACTAAGAGGGCCCAATAAATATTTAAATTCTATAATTAGCCTCCTATACTAAGGAAAAATCTCAATGTGACCTCAATGTGACTTCATTAGGCATATTTACATTGGTGAATGTATGACAGTAACTTAAATGTACCTAAAGACATAAATAATGGCGACTGAAAAAGGTCAAAATGAAGTGCATGGAAGTATAACATAAGTATAAGTTTTGAATGACTTAGGGGTATGAAAGGCATAGGACTAACTGGTGATATTCTTGGAACACATCAAGTGGGAAGGCATGCAAGTTACTGAGATAGAAGGATGATTAACATATAACATGAGTTTAAATAATGTATTTGATTGCACAATTCATAATGTGTAGATCTACGAAGAATAGTTGGTGAAGTGAATTTGTAGTAATCCTTTGTTATGACTATTTTTTAATAGTCATGAGTGCAAATATCAGAACATGATCTCTAATTTAAATAAAGGTAGTGCTTGTGTTTATATAATACCACCTTACACTTAGAATTAGGGTGTTGAGAATTAAGTGTAATCATTATATTGAGTTGGAATTTGATATGAGTGAATTTTTTTGTATATGTAAACATGATTAATAAATGGATATTATTCTAAATATGTGTTGTTTAGCTATGGAATCATATGATTTGCAATGTTGTCTAATGATTTAATTCAAGCTTTATTAAGATCTAGTTATCATTAATTAATGCATATGTAAGATTTCCATGTAATTAATTATTTAAGATTGATGTAATGATTTAATTTATTCTTTTTAAAGTTCATATTTATTAACTAATCTGACATGGCCCAATCATCTCTCTATGCCCATTGAGTGAGCATGCAAGTATCACTTTCATGATGTGTTAGTGTAGATAGTTAGGATTATTTTTTAGGTTCATGTTAATGGCATAGACATATGGTAGCATGTTTTAAAACCCTAATAGGATATGTGTATCTGTGTGTGTGTATGTTATATTGGTATGTTATCTTCCATATAATACATTAGTATTTGCTTGTTGGTATATTTTATCTTTACATGCTTTGTTAATTTGATTACACATCTTATTTACAATCCCTAGTTATATACCTCTTATTTACAATCATTAGTTTAGATAAATCTTGGTTACAATATAATTCAATTTATCTCTCTTTAGGTTATCCCTTTTATTTCTTAGATCTATGTGAGAATTTGTTCATCAATTCCTTTCATAGACTTCCTAATTATATCCTTGTTATAAATAATGTTTGTTTACATCCTCAACATACTTTGTGATGTGACATATTGTATGAATGTTGGATCTAACATAGTCTTCTCACTTTTCCTATATTAAAGGATATTTATATTTTAGATTGTATTGGTCTACATAAACACTTTTTCAAGGCCAAAACAATTCATTCACAAGAATTAAAACAAATCATAAACACACAACATTTGAATCTTAAAGACCTAATGCCTCAAATGAGTAATCTCAAGTATATGGTTGAAAAAATTGAGTGATCACAAATAATTTATAAGAAGTGTATGAAATATATCAATACCCATAGGGTGTTTAAATATAAAATTTCATACAAGATAAAATAGGAACCTAGGAAACAAGTGTGTCATGACCCAAATATAATGCCTATAATTATACAAAAAATCATTACATAATTTAGTTCCAAGGAAAATTCAACTCAATAGTACATGTCAATGGATTGGAAACTTACAAGGATTATTCACTTCACTTCATTATCCTAATAGTGGCAAGACTTTTGATTTATCAATATACAACTTATAATGATTATTCAAGATTTTATGGGACCCCTACTATATAAATATGATCATTGATTCATAGTTGGATCCATGGACATTGCAGTAGCATCCCTTTCTTTTTCCTCTTTTTAATTCTTTTTTCTTCACTGATAATTTTTATTTTACTTGATGAATTTTATTGACTTTTTCATTTGCAACATGGCTTTGACTATTACCCTTTTTATTATTCCTCTTAAGAGTTTACTTTTTCTCTTTATTTCAATTTGCATGGGCATGATTTAGTTTTCATTTCAATTTATTTAATAGGATTCCACATGTCCTCATTGACGAGCATTATTTATAGCTCATTATATCTCATATAAACTATCCATAAGTGTTGCCTCTTGGTTATATAGTGTATTACATTTAATATTAAGGTCTCATCTAAGTAGGAAATGAGTGAAATTGTCTTTTATTTGTATGTGATAGATTTTTGATTCTCTATCTTTTTATTTATGTATAACTTGGATGAAATGAGTACAATTTTGCATAAAAATATTCATCTATATGGCATGATTGTTTTGATAATTCATCAACAGTTTTGAAGACTCAACATAAAACATAGTCAACTATAAAGATCCTTAGTCGAGCTTTGAAGGTCTATGTAAGCAGCTCTAAAGATGCTCTGTTGAGATATGAAGATGTTATTTTGAATCTCCAAAGATCCACCTAGGTAACTCTAAAGATATTCTGACAAAACTCTGAATACCTATCTATCCATGCTTCAAAGATGCCTAGCCATTCTCCAAAAATGCCTAGATATACTCTGTAGATTAATATAACAACTCTAAAGATATCTATTGTGCATATATATATATATATATTCTCCCTCTTTAGATATATTATTTTAGATTGCAATATTATAAAATGATCCATATATAAATGTATTTCTATTTTGTAAATCTAGACATAATCTCTTTAGATATATGTTAATTATACTCAGTCTATTATCAATTGAATCAGTTTCAATACCTCCTATAAGTATGGGATTTAATTCCTAGATTTTTTATTTAGAATAAGTGGATTTTTCTATTTATATCACCAGATTTTGTATTATGATAATGGTCATTGAGATGTGCTTTAATTATATGTCTCCTTCTCATTTCAAGGTAATAGACAATAAAAAAAAGTAGAAAACATTCAAGTGTAATTTTGTAGCAGAATTCATAGCATCTATATTTATTCCTTTTGATAATTAATTATTAGTAAAGTACAACATTCTATTCCACTACTGAGTTAAAGTTGATCCTATTTTGAAAAAGCAGCAAGGGCCCACTTCTCTCCAAAGATCAGGATATTTGGTATTTCTAGTTTATAGTTTAAAAGTGTAATTCTTTTGATACAAGAATATTCCATTTTACTGCAAGTGTTATTTCCCTTTCAATGAAAATTGTAGTTTTCCTTTTAATGTAACTATGCTTTCATTAAATGTAAAGTTTGTTTCAGTTCAATGTAAGTGAGTTTCATTTATGCAAAGTGTGCCTTTCAATTCTCATAAGAGTAAAGTTAATAGGAAATTTTTTTGACTAAAGAACTCATCTCCATATTCAAAATCTATCAACAAATAGTCTAGGTGATAATAGGCAATCACCATTCTCACATTCTAAAACACAACACCATCCTACCCAATTGGGCAAGTTAAGTGATGATATTGTAGTGTATTATGCCAGATGTTTAAGTTCTATATGTTGATGGTATGAACCAAAGAATCCTTTTAACAAGGAATGCCATAGTGGAAAGACTATTTTGAATGATTTGGACGTATACCCACTAAAGTGGAGTGAAGAATTTTTTTTCCAAAAATAATTTTCTTATATTCCAAATAAATTGGATTGTTTCAACCCATTTGGGCATAGATCATTTTGAATAAATTGGGTTATTTCAAATAATTTGGACTTATACCCACTAAAGTGGAGTGGAGAGAATTTTCTCTAAAAATATATTTTTTATATTCCAAATAAATTAGACTATTTCAAAGCATTTGGACATAGATAATTTTGAATAAATTGGTCTATTTTAAATAATTTAGACTTATACTTACTAAAGTGGAGTGAAAAATATTTTCTCTAAAAATAAATTTTGTATAGTCCAAATAAATTGGACTATTTTAAACCATTTGAGCATAGATCATTTCGATTTAATTGGGATACTTTGAACAATTTGGACTTATACCCACTAAAATGGAGTGGAGAATATTTTCTACGTAAATATGTTTTCTATATTCTAAATAAATTGGATTATTTCAAACCATTTAGGAACAATTAGTTTTGAATAGATTGGACTATTTCAAACTCATGGCACCCTTATAGGCCTTCAAATTGATCATTGATCCTTTGAAGTAGCTTCCATTGTTAGGACATGTGGAACCATTTGACTGGCCAAATTATGGATGAAAACATAATAAGTAATTATTTCATCTACTTAATAAAATATCTTGAGAATTATTTGTTGTTCATTGGGAAGATCTTCATGAGTAGGTGTCAATATATTAATAGATCAACTTGGGCAATTTCAAGATAAACTGAATGAGTATCTACTTTCAAGGGGATTATATTTGAAACTTTTACATGATTCAATACTTCAAGGAATCTCCAACTATAAATCAAATTGGACTTAACGAGATCAAAATAATTCTAAATTAGAATCGATTAATTTGAAATAAATTGAACTATATTTGAAATAATTTAGAATTTATTTGTATGAAATTGATGATAATGTTTATTACTAGAATTATAGTTTATAATCAATAAATACACTTGAAAGAATCCCAATATGGTGAATTTACATCCTTCTAAACACTGGTTCATATTTGTTAGCATGGAATTTTGCTTTCTCCCAAGAATGTGATGATAAACATCATTTTGATTCTCCAATCCTTTTCAACTTTCTGACTTCCATTTATAGTAAATCTAATTGATGTAACATAACTCATTTTCAATTTTTGATTTGTAACACAATTTCAAGAATTATAATCAATGAACAACATGTTGGCAATTGAAAAATCATCTTCAAAGGTCCCTTAAAAAATAACTTAATCTAATTTCTTTATGTTTATATTGAAGGGCTTAAAATATATTTTCCCCACATAAACATGAAATTTGAACTTGTGTAACCCATGGCTTGAATGAGTAGCCTCAAATGATTGTCCTCTATCATTGACCAAATGCCAACGTGAGAAAAAGACTGTAGTGTCACCTTCAAAATTTATTTTGAATGATCTCCAATGTAGTATGACATAGTTTCTATTTTATAATATTATTTTTTTCCCATAACATTCATTTTCATATCTTTTATTTTGTGCACAACAAATAATAAGCCATCCAACCCCAAAATCAATAGTTTTTTAGAAGTCGGTTTTATCTCCTCGTTTAAAATGTTTGAAATTTGTTAAAAAATAAATGAATCATTTATTAACAATATTATATAATAATATATATAACATAGAAAGTTTCTAATAAAATGTTTTACATGTTACTAGATTGGTCATTGATGCGCTTTTGATTTGCATTTCATATTGTAACATATAAACATAATGCATTTCATTTGATGTATTTTTTATTTGTAGTTTCTTAAATCTTATAAAGATTCATATAAATGTATATAAAAATAAATACATGTTCAGGCACATGTAACTATACTCATTATACATAGATGTACCATTTCTATTACTAGTTTTGTAACATACATATGCAAATACATGTTCATATTGAATCCTTATAACTTGACCATAACTTGATCATATTTTGAAACAATCTCATTTTGCCATAACTCATTTCTCATAGACATTGATATAAATTTAACATTGAACAACCAATACCGATATTTTTAAAGTAATGAAAGTATTAGTTGTTCTTATGCATACCAATACATATTTATATGTTTATATAACCCATCACAGTAAACAAAATAAAATTTACTCTTCAAAGCCAAAGTTCACTATCACTAATTTCAAATGAATATACACCTATAGTTGAACCCCATTCATATAATTCCAATAAGACACATCAAATTATTATTTTTTAAATCAATAGCAATATAATTATTTATAGAGAAATATAATTTATTATTTTTTTATTGATAAAGATCACATGGATACTCTAAATCAAAATTTATTATATTAAAGACATAGCATAACACATATTGTGTTATTTTAAAATGGATAAATTAAATATTTAAATAATATTTTAATGGGTAAATGCAACCACATTCAAGTCTGCACAATAATAAAATGAACCCACACTTCCAAATTCCAAGCTGATGCAAGTCTATATTTTATTGTCTTCTACAATCTCCTATCCATGAAGAAAAATTCAATTGTAATGTGTTTAAATAAATAAAGATAATTAATATATTCTATGTATAAAATTGTATAATTACTCATTTATTGTAAGGGATTTCACATTTTTTAAACCTTTTTGTAGTTTGTATGGGTGCACTCTTTCATTAAACCTTTAATTTGTTATTCCTTGCAATGTATTATATAACGTAGTAGCTAAAAATTTTCTTCATAAATTGATTTGATATTTTTATTTTAAAAATGTGTTTTATTGTAGAGTTTTACCTTATGTTGTTTTCATGGAGGCAATAACTGTAGAGCTATGTCATGGATTGTTGTGTTGGAGACACAAAGTTATAGCACTGTGTTGTGAACTGTTTTAATTGAGACATAAACAAATAAAGAAATATTTTGTTAGTATTATCAATAGTTGATAAATAAAAAATTATATAATTTAAAAAATATGCATGATATTATCTTATCTTCTTCAACTTGTAATGTGTCATGTTCATTGATATGATTTTATGTTATTATTGCTTCTTCACTTGCATGCAATGTCATTAGTGCTACACACTGAAAGATTGCTAAGTTGTTAGGTTTGAAAAATAAATCAAACACACCAAAATATTGTTTAGATGTTATATTTGGAAAATGAAGCATGATTATAAAATAAATTAAAAATGTTATACACTTGGTACTGATCAAATCGATTGTTCTTGTATTGGTTTCTCTGAATTTGTCAAACAATTCTGAAATTGGACATTAAAATTGTTTGTTCTTCAATTTCTATAATGTAAGATATTTTTTTTGTAATTGTGTGCAAGCACACACCAATCTAGCTCATGTATAGAATCCTAGCACTTCACATGTATCCCAATTATTGAAAGTAGAGATAAGTGTCTCCCAAAAGAAGTTATCTAGTTCATTTTTGAATGGCCTTTCTAGTTTGTGTGAACCAATCATTTAAAATGTTGGTACATCTTTGTTGATGTTAAAACCTTATTCTAATTTACTTTATTGTGAATGGAGGATGACATATTGAAGCTAAAAATTAATGAGATCTTGAGAAAAATTGATACCTATAATATGACTCCAATTGAATCCATCACTATTTAGACCCCATAATATGACACCCATTTTTTGCATGCAATGGAAGTCACCAACATACATATTCTTGAGAGAGGTCTAAATACTAGAAAAATTTTCTAGTTTGTGGATGATGAATATATTAAAATCCCAAACAATAACTTTATCAATCAATGCATGAATAAATAGGTGAAGATATTCTTACTTACAAACTCCAATGAGATTCAAAAAATTAATAATTATCAAATCAACATTCACACCAATAATGAACATTTCACTAAAATCTTCTAAAATGGATGGCCAAAGACATAGGATCATGTAATGGAAACTAAATATTTCTGTATCTATCTTGGGAAGCTGACCTACATCACTATGTAGATATTTTTTCAATATGCTTATTGAATCTGGATATAATGTTTCCCAATCTTTTTTATATTTTGAAATAACTTCATTAAAGATACACAAATCATCAAATTTTTTTGTAAAAATTGTATAATGCTCCATTACCTCTTCAAATGTTATTTTTTTATCTGGTGGTAGTGTCAAATCATGATTATTGAAATAATCTACAATTTTTGATAATATGTTACTTTTCAACTTCACCTTTTTGCACCAAGTATCCATGTTGTAACCAAGGGCTTTCAAGAAGGAAATAGACCCTCTTTCCAATAAATCTACTAGTTCTATTTTTTGTCTATCTAAAATACCTTGAATATTTCTAAGTACTATTATACCAATTAGATTTAAATCTTGTTTATCTAAACTAGATAAAGTACCACTTTTAAACAAATTAAATGCCTTATCAAAATAATCCTAAACAAGTTATTCCATGAAAAGAAAGTATTTTATCTCCTATAATTGTTGTGATAAACATTTTATTTGTGTGAACAAGTGTCTATCTTGTTCATGTATTTATTCCATCTTTTTTCCCTATTTGAAGATTCTTCCAACCTCTTAGTTGGATAAGGTCACATAAAAATTTAAATCTTTTTACAAATGCATCCTTATAAATTGTTTCATTAGCTTCATTAATTGGTTATATTTTTTGTGCATAATATATAATGGATTACAAGTTTTCATAAATATTTCCCTTCTAACAGAACATTTATTTCTCAATGATAGCGAATTGTATTCCTCCTCTAAAATAATTCTCTATTGTGCCATAATTGTGTGTTGGCCATCTACAATTTTGAACCTTATAGTTTTTTTCATCATATCTTCTAGGACTTCTTTTGATTAGATAATACATTGAAGGTTACTTGGATCAAAAGGAATTAACAAAGCATCCTTCATTGGAAACTCATTATTTTTTACAAATAAATGAATTATAGCATTCACCTCTATTTTATTTAGATTTATTATTTTGATATTAGTGTCCCGTAATTCACATAGCTCTACACGAATGTTCAAGGCATAATTTCTAGAGGAAATATACCACGTAGAGAATTCATTGTGTGTCTGATTAGGAATTTATGTTAACAAAATTATATCAACCTTTTGTTCGATCTTATTTTTCTCCACTGACGTGAGCAATTATATAAACTCTTTCAAATCTACATACAACTATGTTTCCCTTTCTTGTCTTATTTTCTTCAATATTTTTTTGTCATGACTACAAATATATTAAATACATGTTTACATGGTGGAAAGTAGAAGTTGTTTCCCCTTGTTCATGTTTTTTTTCAATATATTTTGTATTCTAATGACCAACGTATCTCTATTTATCAATCTAGACATTTGAAAGTTGTCATAGTTATTCAAATGAAAACCAATTTTTTCATAAGAAGGAAAAAATTTATTTTTTTTCAATTCTATTTTATAGGGTGTAAATTTATTAAAATTAACTGTAGATCGATAGATAATTCCCTCTTCTCTATTACATACTTCAAGTTAGAATTGAAGGGTATCTTCAAGTTCATCCTTATCACATACAAGGATTATTATAATCTTATAAGATTTTTTTCCCAATGTAGTGCTAAACAAGTATACATCTACATGCATATTTGATGGACTAAACAACTCAAAATACCAATCAAGAAGAGAAATTTTATCACCACCATAAAATGGAATATGGTGATGTGGATCTAATTTTAGTTTTGGTAGTTTAAACAGTGCTATATCAAAATTCTTTTAGAGTGAGGCCTTTTAATTTTTAAGTGTGGAATTTCCTTTCTCACCTGAAGACATTCTACAAAGCAATTGAAATGATTTAAATATTGATATTTTGTAAAATGCAAGTTGCATATAGCATTGATTCAAAAAAAAAATGTGATTAAGTAGTGATTAATTTTATATAAATAAATGCTAATTCTAAAATAAAATACAAAATACATATTAAATCTTCATAATATATACATTAACTCATACTTAAACTAATAATGCATGATCAAACTGAAAATAAATTATATGTACACTAACTAATATAATCTAATGGGTAAAGGAATCCACAAACATTTGTTTCAAAGGAGAGATAAGAAGGGGAATTATGTTTCTAATATGTGTCAAAATGTGCATCAACAGGTATCTTTAAGTTATCTCCTAGGATATACCTTTCAATCATGCACAAAAGTGAATTTTTCTTACAAGGCATCTCATAAGAAATACCTTCAAGTTAACCATGATGGTATTATAAGTGTATTTCAAGTCCCTTGAAATAATCTCCTAGTAGACACCTTGAAGGGTGGTGTCATGCATTCAAAGTGGCATTGAATGTATCTCCTAGTAGATACCTTCAACATGTACTTGAGTAGAACTTTCCTTCTCCTTGAAAGCATTACTGGGTGATAACCTGATAACTTAAAGGGAATTGTAATACATGGGAGAGCATGCATTGATGATGATAGGCAAAACATTACATCAAACATTTTAAGTCCTTTTGTTCACATGCACTTTTCACCTCAATTCAATTTAATAATTACCCTATTACGTTAATAGTTTCAGATTTGAATAATTACCTTGTTATATCAGTGAAATTTTCCTTTACCTTGAAGGTATTTATAATATCTTCAAGGTATCTCTTAGTAGATACCTTCAAGTTACCTATGAAGGTATTGCAAGACCCTCAAAGGAATCTCTTATTACATACCTCAAGGTTGAACTTGCCCAGTGTTATTGAGGTTTGTAATATTTTTAAGGTATCTCCTAGGAGATACCTTCAAGTGACCCATGAAGGAATCTCCTAATGGATACCTCAAGGTTGAACTTGCCCAGTATTATTAAGGTGTATAAGGTATTCAATGAGTAAATAGGTGTTTCAATCAAAAAAGGTAGTTATCAACTCATTAATTGTTGTGAATAAGGTCTCCTTGGTGGGTTATTCTAAAAAAGATCGATGCTATTAAAGGACCACTTAATGGGTATTTTACTGGTAAGTAGATTATCTAGAAAATTGAATTCATTAAGGCTCTCAAGCTATGTTAACTCCCATGGCATTGGGCCACTAAGTTAGTTTCCATTGAGATAGAAGAGATTAAGATAGGTGTAATTAATGAGCTAGTTGGGAATGGGTCTTGTGAACTGGTTGTTAAAATTATCTAATTACACAAGAAAGGGAAGCCATTTACAAAGATACTTTGGGATTTACCATAAAATCCTGTTACTAGAGACATCCAAGTATGACATGTTACTCTAGTTCTTAAATCCATTAGGGAAACCTCCTTCTAGAGTTATTCTAGGGAGCTTAATGATCAACACTTTCTCATTGTCATTTTTTCAGCACTGAATTCCCATAAAGTTATAGATGAATCAACCCTGTGATGTTGTTCCCAAACCACCACATGAAGAGGGATTGGTTTGGGTCTTTAAATTCTTTTTAATCTTGTTGAGGCATATAATATACAAATATTACATAAACTTTGGGATGGGGTTGGCATAGTGGCATGTAATTGACCACACTAGAAATACCTCAAATAATACTATTGTATTCAACATTCCCCTATATTAAGTTTTTCTCTCCATTATGCTGATTTTTTTTTATTGGATTGCTCCTTAATCTCTTTCTTTGACAAGTATAGACAATAATGTTTTACATTTTGGACTAACTTATTAAATGGCTTTCAACAGTATTGTACTATTTTGTTTAAGATTTTATTTAGACATTAAGTTTGCATTTTTGTTCATCAGGGAAAGTCTTTGGGATTTATTTATTGGACATTTTACTTGGAACCTCTTTTTTGAAAACTTTGCGATTTGAGGTTTTTGCCTAGAACTTATTTTTGTAAACTTTGTACTTCAGGGTTTCTATTTGAGACTTATTGATCATATATTTTGTTCAAACATTGTTCCAAAGGATTTTTTTTTTTGGGATTTTGGTATTGGAAATTTTGATTCATAAGATCTATTCAAACATTTTACTCAAACATTTTTTTGAAGGATTTGGTCTTCAGACATTTTGTTTAGGGTTTGTGTCTAGAGCCTTTGATTCATGAGAATTATTGGCTTAGACCCAACATGAAATCCAACTCCCAACTATTGATATCTCACTAGACTTAGCCATCAAAGCTCACTAGACTTAGCCAAAAAATGTAAATACATGGCTTCCCCACCAACCAAATTAATAACGTTTAAATTTTGTTGGTAAATCAATAATATGAATGTTAGGCATTAAAAGTGTTTGAACTAGAATTGAATACAAAAGGCTATATTAACTACTTATGGCTATCGACATGTTCATTGATCACAAATTTTTTTTGAACTCTATTAATACTCTACAAAAAAATCCCTATCCACCTACGTATCAATTAAAAAGAGGTAACTAATAGAAATGAGTTTTCACAGTCTAGGAAACTAAACAAATAGACTACAATTGACAAAGTGCTAAGCTCATGGCTTCTTCTTGAGGAAACTATGGTTTTGAACGGAAAGTATCCCAACCCCATCAACAAATTCAAAATAGGGGTAAATATTAGGATGGACTTATTGAAAAGAATATTATTTTATGTGGAAGGAACTAATGGGTGATATTTTCAAGGCCCTTATAATACCTTCAATGTATTTATTGCTCATAAATGAATTTAGACTCAATTATTATTTTGTGAATAAAATCCTTAGCTACCTGTGAATCCATTGCAAGCTAATAAGAGACCAATGAAAAAGATTTTTTCATGATACAAATAAAATTTACTATGAGCACACCAAATAATTACATTGGCATCATCAGCCAAGAGTTTTATAGGAACAATTCCACCATTGCTATTCTCCACCAAGGATGCAATAGAGTTTATAGATACGGTGTTTGATGCAACTATCTTTGATAATAGGCATGGAAACTATTCTAAATTATGGGATACTATGGATTGTATTGATGTGTTTTCACTGGATAAAAATCTATCTGTCATAGAATGATAATTCATTACAAACTTATTCTCCCTCAAGAGATAAGTACTGCATTCAGTGGCATCCAAGTCCAAGGTGATACCCTACATCAACCTTTTACAAGATTTATTATTTGTGGGGAATATTACATAGGATACATTTATACATCACATGGACAACTACAAAGTCATAGCTTGCATCACCAGGGATGACTTTCAAAGGTATTCATCCCTATCGATTCTAGATGTAATTTTTTATAAGCATAGACTAATTTTATGGAATTAATAGAATTCAATGGACAAGGTACTAAGATTATGGATTCTCCCTAGGGAAACAATGACTTATAAAGGGAATAATCCCACCCTAATTAATAAATTCAAAATGGGAGTGTGGATTGGGATGGTATTATTGAACAGGGTGTATGGTATGCCCAACATCCATTTTCTTAATTTGGATTGGGTACCTCTATTGCATTTGATGATGAATAGTGATATAACCTTTGCTTTGGGAGAAATCATCAGCTTTTATCTAAGAGAAAAATTCTTACATAAGAGTAAGTATCCCACTCCAATAGTCCACTTGTACATGATGTCCTATCTCCTATATGTCGTAATGGGCATGATTTATAAGGTCCTTAGAGAGCTTTGGAGCCTAACTATAGATTGTGTCAAGAATTACATTTATGATTATTAATAGTTCATGCATATATATGCCATACACAAAGAACATGGTCAAAATTACTAAGGATGTTTATCCTTAAATATGGTAGGAAATCCATGGGACTACAATGCCTAAAGTTAGAGAAAACATAGTAAAAACACTAACTTGAAGGGGTGAATACTAGTTGTACCTAGATTATAATGTAATTATGATTATTGGTCATAAGGTCCATCCCCTATGCCTCCCCAAATATGTACTAGACAAGTTAGAAGAGAAAGAAATTACTTATCAATTATGGTGGAGTGTCAAGGAATACTTCATCACAAATAAGAAAATTACATATTATGTATTGCATATGAT